>VWZG01000386.1:118951-160196 GCA_013396735.1 Grallaria varia | reverse complement strand
GTTACTTGTGTATTCCAGAAATAAGCAAAACCTCCATATTTAAAAGTGGCATTTAAAATTCCCTAAATTCAGACTTCACTTGTTACTGGGCTTTAGGTTTTCCTCGCTGGGAAAATTTGAAAACTTCAGATCTGAATCCAGTTTTTGATTTAACACACTCTCAACACTTCAAGTTGTTCAGTTCCAAGATGTTAGTTCAGGTCTTTCTATTCTCAGTTTTATAACATCGTACATGCAATTGTTTGAAGTCTCTAGAGTGATTAATGTGCATGAAGCTCTATGAAAACAGTCTTTGGTGTTCCTCCAATTTGTGGTTTCATACATGAGTATAAGAAGCAATGAAGAAATATTATCCTTTACTTGCACTGCAGCAAGTACCACTAGTCATGTAAATACAACCCCAAACACAGCAAAAATTACTCAACTGTATTTGAATCACTGTTTGTGGAGCTCAGCTTCATTTTATTAAAGCAGCTGTTGGAATCCAATGCCTTTAAATAAATAATTCACTTGTATGAGGAAAAAAACCTGAGTGAGTTCTTCGAGTGATGTGAGCTGCTACTGGGAGAATTGCAGGAAGCATGCAGGTTTAATACCCACAGCCTTTACACCAGACTTTGATAACCTAAGCATTTAGTCCTGCTTAAACATCTCAGAAAAAGGTGCTTAGGTGTAAGAATCGTGGTGAACAGAAAGGCAGGGGAATCACACATATCTGGAATAGAGGTATGAGGTTCAAGAGACGCATATGTACACAGTGCATTCACAAATATAGGCATAAACACAATCCACGAACATTCTGGAAAATGGTGGTTTAGAAAAGACTTCCAAACCACATAAATTTTATTTTCTGAATAAAGCCATTTTCTCTAAAAAGTTCCTAAAGGGCAGGATACAATCCCAGCATGTAGAAGGTGATGATATTCAGATAGATGACATTGATAAATTCGATACTGAGTATATGTTATTCTGGTATTCATAATTAAAACAGGTTGTAGACAAATTGAAAAATGTTGATGACTACAGAATAATTTAAATTCAAGTTCCAAAACAAAAATGTCCACTCCTTAGTTAAGTTCTTAGACTCTCTACCGCAATCACTCATGCATGATGGTTGCAGCTGCCTCTTCAGTGCTTGAAAGTTTTTTTTTATAATATAAAACTGCTGTTGATCATTTAGTTTGCCATTTATTCTTCTGGTACAGATGTATGAGGATGGTCTTTCCAGCTGTTTCTTCTACAGCCTGCAAGAATTTTTCCTTCCCTTCCTGTTCTGAACTTCAGCCCTGAAAGTCTTCATGTAATCCCTGATCTCCCTTAAATAGAGGCAAAAAAGGTGTTTAACAAGCCCATCAACTCACTGACAGTCCCTGCCAATACACTCCACAGATGATGGCTACATGCACAGTCAGAAAAGGGTATATTGGGACTGGAGAATTATCCCATCCCATCCCATCCCATCCCATCCCATCCCATCCCATCCCATCCCATCCCATCCCATCCTATCCTATCCTATCCTATCCTATCCTATCCTATCCTATCCTATCCTATCCTATCCTATCCTATCCTATCCTATCCTAGTATGGATTGGGTTGGCTTGGGTTGGGTTGAGATGGGTTGAGTTGGACTGGGTTGGAAGGGACTCTAAGGATCATTTAGTTCCAACTTCCCTGCAATGGTCCTTGTTTTCCAGGTTGAAGTAGGACCTTCCATGTCTAGCCTAGAATAAAAAAAAATTACTGGACAGGTTGAGCAGAGGTTGAGTGCGGACAGATAAATTATTTCCCAGTGTGCACAAAAAGTAGTGCAATGCTCACATGGAGAACACAGAAGCTGCAAACTTATAAGGAAATCCTCCTAGTTAAAAACTATTCAAAATCATAGATGAGTCTGCAAAGAAAAGAAAATCAGCCTGGACTGTCATCTTCATCCGCAGCCAGTGCAAACCCTGGACCATACCCAGGTGTAAGGTAAGACTGCCTGGAGCCAAAGATATCTCCAACCCTCCAATACAGTCAGCATTTCCTGACCCCACTCTGCTCAAAGTCCTTTTCCAGAAAAGAAAGAGCAAATCAATACCTAGTTAGTTTATGCATTTATGCACAGCTCTCTAATGTCAGACTAGAGACACACTTGTGGAAAGGCATTAACATTGACATGGACTCCACTAAAACATTAGTGAAGAGCTAGAGGTACTAAGGACATTCAATTTACACAAATCTGGCTGGATAAAAGATCAATAATTTTAAGCCCATTTAGGGGACTCCAAATCTTAGTGCAATATAACAAGGTGGGGACAGACTTTTTAGCAGAGCCTGTAGTGGTAGGGCAAGGGGCAATGGGTTAAAATTAAAAGAAGGTCAATTTAGATTAGATATAAGGAGGAAGTTTTTTTGCAGTGAGAGGGGTGAGGCACTGGCACAGATCACCCAGAGAGGTGGTGGATAACCCATCCAAGCATTCAAGGTCAGGCTGGATGAAGGTCTGAGCAACCTGATCTAATGGAGGATGTCCTTGCTTGTTGTAGGATGGGAGAAATATGTGACCTCTAAAGGTTTCTTCCAAACCAAACTATTCCTATAATTCTAAGTCACATAAACCTTTATTTCCTTCAGCACATCTCTCCTGTGTGTAAGTGACGGATAGTTTTTTGTTCTGTGCTCTGTGCACTCTGGGTTTAACTCACTATTGATAGGTTATTAGCTTGAGCAACTTAGTTGGAAAGTGTCATTTTCAGTTCCTGTTCAATGTGTGTCATGTCTCTTTCTTAAGAGAAGTTATAAATCCGGATTGAAGTCTTGTTGAATTCACTGTTAGTTTGCCAGTCCAACATTGCTGGAAATGACAACAATACTCAATGCTAAGCTACTGGGAGGAGGACAGATCTTTATTAATTGTGAGTAAAATTCTGGTAAAATATGTGAGCAATACCCCTCATTCTGGATGCCCTTTCCATTTCTTCCCTCCCCTCCCACTCACAAATTCAACTTCCTTGTTGGAAATTTCCATTTCCCCCCCAGCGCCTGCCCTGCAGGGCTGCACCAGTTTGAAGCATGTCTGACACAGCAATTGAGAGGTTTGTTGGGTTCACACGCACCGGAGAATGCAATTTTACTTTCATACTTGATGTTCTTGTGCACATCTGACCAGAGTTACCCAGTGCACAGGTTGTAATCTTTCCAAAAGCAGTAGGTTGATATCAAAGACTTTGCAGCGAAGCAAGGAATTGTGGCGGTACTTCAAGGAACAGGTTTGCAATTAACTGTTAAATACAGATTGAAGGAATGCCCCGCTTGGTTGCTGCAGGCTTTCCCTGTGCGCCAACGACGACTGCATCTAAAGCACAGAGCATGGCAGGATGATAACCTGCTAGTGTGGGGGGAAAACAGGGGGTAGAGTTATTGAGCGGTTGATAACATGCAGCCTTGCTTAATGGTTTCAGAGTTTTGCACAAAATAATAAACCAGCCCCTCTGAACTACAGTTGTGTTGACAAAAACACATGAAAAGAGAAGGAAAATAACCCGCTCGCATTGTGTACATGTGAGATTTCTTTTGAAAATCAAAGAAAGCTACAAATTGCTCAGCCTACAAGCTTGTTCAGCCATCGAAAGATATTGCAGATGGCCGTGCACATAACTTGGAAAACAGAAGAAAACAGAAGAAAACAAAAGAAAACAATGCACTTTGTTGCTAAAAAAAAGCCCCCAACCCCAACTCTCAAACCCTGAGACTGTTTTTATATTTGGCAATGCACTCTGGGTCGAGTACTCTCAGTTGTTCTAGCTCTAAGACAAGGCATATGGACAGAATATTTTGATTCTGTTTTTTTTGTTTCATTCTCTAATTATTAGACTTGTCTGTCTGCGCTGTAAACTCCTACTTGATTGTCAAGCTCCGTTGTGCACAGGATGTCTTTGGTGTGGCATGACCAGACACGGATTTCAGCATGTGGTGGCTGCTGTATAGGAGGCCATGATTTAAGATGTGGACCAGGTCAAACTGAGCTTCCAAGGCTTCATTTCCCTCGCAAAGAGAGAGAAAAAAATCTCAAACGATTTCTATCCTTATGCTCATGGTGATAATTTTCTTTATATCAAATCCCCTGTATTTATTACTTTGTGACCTTCTTCAATAAATGAGTATCCATCTCTATATTTTGTGGTATGTCCCTGGGGACATACCTTTAATAACAGGCATGCCTTCAATAACAATGGCCATCAGTGTCACTGAAGGGCTTTGAGATGTTTGGAATGCCACATTTCTATGTATCACCAATCAAGGGTAAACTTGGATGTGAAGATGTAAAACAAGAACTTTGATACCTAAATATTTTTTTTTCAGAATTATAAATGGTCAAACTCCAGTATTTCTGTGACTAGCCACTCCTGAGGGTCCCAGAGCCTCACAGTGTGGGCAACTATCACATTTAACTGGAAAGGAAACATTTGGATGTATAGCCTTTGGATGCATTTTCCCAGAGTTTGTGGAGTATCCTTCTCTGGAGATATTCAAAAGCCATTAGGACACAATCCTGAGGAAAGGGTCAAGGGTAGCAGTCTTACTTGAACAGAGATCTTGAACTAGATGACCTCCAGTGGTCCCTTTCAACATCACTAATTCTTTGATTCTCTGTGATTAAAAATCACATTTCATTTAAAAAAAATTTTATTTAAAAATCGTATTTCAGGTCCCATTTCTCTGTGGTTAAAATTCACAGAGAAGTGGGACCTGAAATATGAGTTTGTTCTTGTAGATGCTGCTCTCCAGACTACATCCAACTTTTCAGAGGGCTAAGGATTTGTAAAGGATCTTCAAAACCAATTAGCATCAGCAGAATTTGCAAGGAATTGCTCGACATATGTCAAGTTTTGGTACCAAGTCTGTTTGCTTAAACAGATATTTTTCCTGTGCAGTTCATGATCTGGACAGAAAATGTAGGGAAGTTCATAGTGAAAAGGTATGGTGATTTCTCTACTTTCAGAACTTGGAAATAACACAGATAAAGGAGAGTCATAGCTGACTGCTTCGACTGGCATGTCGGACCAGACAACTGCCAGCTGAATTATCCCATGACCCTTCAAAAAGTTGCTTGTAGGGTTGTCTTGTTTTCCACTGGCTGAGATAATGGTCAGCCTCATCTGAAAATTGAAGTTAAATTTGAACTTTCGAAGAGCAAAATCCCTGCTTTGGCATTCATATCCCAGGAAGTTTTCTGGCTTTTTTTTTCTCAGGAAAATCTCCTTTGAGGCAGGAGTCACCCAAAGTTATATCTGAATGACAGGTTTTGTATCATTGTTACTACAATCAGTTTGCCAGAGAAGTGTTTTGCAAAGATCAGGTTTTGATCTCTTGTTCTCCTCCCATTTTTTTGTGTCCTCCATCACCAAGATTTTAACCCAAGCGATATGTGCCAGTAGAGTAAGTAATGCTCACACTCAACATCTCTATTCAAAGCCAGCCTAACTGCATAACTAAATGTCAATAAATGCTGATATTTGGAATAAGAGCCTGTACAAAAAAAAGGTACCAAGTGAATTTAGACAGCAGCTTTTACCCTTGATTTGTGTGGAGATATTCATAATCATGCTGAAAATGAGTTTTCAATAAGCTTTGTTTGAAATCTTTAAGTGTTTCATTGTTTTTAGAATTAGTGTTGATTTATCATTATTATCATATTGATCATTTAGCTCTATATAAATTGTTCTAACTTTAGAGTTTTATTTTGTTTAATCAGAGAATTCAGCCAACTCAAGCCAGGGAATTAATTGGAAACTGCTAATAGCTAACTTCAAGTTGAACTGGGAGATTTTTGGGCTCCAGCTCTTCTGTCTATCAGATCAGATACTCAACTGTACTTAAAGGTCCAAACTTCAAAACTACTTGACATCCTTGATTGGAAAAATACAAATATCCCATGTGGAGTTCTGGTCTGCTCATTAAGGAAATGATTAGCACAAAGCTTGCATTTTAATTTCGTATGAAGAAGCCCTACAGGATTAGCTCCTCTCCTGTGCAAATAGGAATAACAACCTGGCACTGGTTAGAACAGCCCTTGGGCTGTTCTGCCAAAACATGGGAAAATGAAAGGAGGAAGAAGATGGAGAAAGAAAACCCAGGGATGGTATGGAAAGAGAATCTATGGATCAAAAAACACTAAAAAGAGATGTTTGGTATGAAATTATTGTCCTTCCCCATTTAAATTAACTGTGTCTTGGACCCTGTGCCAAAATAATTTTGCCAGGTTCTCTGTGTGCAAATGTACATGTGGAAGAAGTTTTATGATCCAGAATTAGTTTTATATCTTGAAATATTTATATGTCCTTATTTATTAGTTGTTGATATTACCATCAAAAATAAAACAAGAACCCTGAAATAAACAAAAACCCCCAAACTCTCAGGAGATTTCTGTGAGAGATGATAGTAAATGAACTCATGTTTTCTTGTTAGAAATTACAGGTCTGCAAAATTTTCCCTTTCAAACTCAGATCTTTCCCTCCTTATTTAACCTGGAGGTATGGATTTTTCACTCTTTTTTTTTTATGTGGGAGTAAAATAAGGCAGAGACCAACTTTTTTAAATGTTTGGGTGCGCTGCAGTCTCAAAAACATAGCCCCAGCTGTGAGCCCAAAAAATGTGTCCCTGAGCACTGTTGAAAATGCAGCTTGTCAACCAGTGACTTGTCTAAATGCTGGTGAACCAGAAGATGAAGAAGCAGTTTGGCTGCAGGATCCCATGGTCTCACCTCCTGCTCAGAT
Source organism: Grallaria varia (assembly GCA_013396735.1). Classification (NCBI taxonomy): domain Eukaryota; kingdom Metazoa; phylum Chordata; class Aves; order Passeriformes; family Formicariidae; genus Grallaria; species Grallaria varia. The sequence goes on along the minus strand of VWZG01000386.1, from coordinate 153,439 downwards.
TCAGCCTCAGCAGGGGCGTGCCAAGAGGCAGCAGCGTGCATGACTTGGAGTGAAGACTTGATGGGGGATGCTCAAGGCCTTCCCCAGGCCAGCAGTTCCACCTCCAGCAAAAATGCCATTAAATGTTTTACCAAATCTCTATTAAATTTTCCAAATAAACTTTTACAACAAGGGGAAGTTTAGACAATAGAAAAAATTTCTTCACTGAAAAGTTGGCCAAGCACTGCATCAGGCTGACCTGAGGTGTTGGATTCACCATCCCTGGAAGTGTTCACAGAACATCAGGATGTGATGCTCAGGCACATGGTTTAGTGGTGGACCTGACAGTGCTGGGTTAACAGTTGGAGTTGATCTTAGAGGTCTTTTTCAAACTAAATGATTTTATGATTCTCTCATTCTATGAACCTATCATGGCCATTCAGCCAGTGCTGCTCACAGGATGGTCTTGGGTGAAAGGCAAAGTCACTAGAAACTCCAAATTGTAGTATATGTAGCTATCAGATTAAAAAACATAGATATCTTTTTCTCTGTACACACACATGCATGGCCAAAAAATAATTAATGCTATTAATTTCTCTGGCAAGCTTTCTTTAACTATTTAACTACAAGGTTGTCCAAGGTCTAAAGCCAAGAAATTCCTGCCTAAATGCCTGTGCAACGTGCCTGCATTTCATAAAGTCTGAAAAGTGTTTTGTCAACAGTTAGCCTGAGATAAATGGGAGGCTGGAGTTTTAGATCATGTTCCCAATCACTTGCTAACTGCAGCCAGTGACTGAATTGTCATGTTCTGGAGATTGCTTTCACATTCTGGTGAATTAGTGCAGCATGTGTCAGCATTCCTGAAGAGGCAGCCTTCAGCTCAGAAGCTTTCAGCCTGCTGTGAGCTCTGTCCTCCTCTGAGCAGGAGTTCAGCAGATGCAGTACCAATTCTTTGGGAAAAAAAAAAAGCCATCAATCATAATCATGCCTTAGCCTCTCCCCAGCAGAAACAGCAAGAGAGGTACATGTTGACTAGACTTTCAAGAAGAAAATGAGAAAATACATTTAAAGACTAGAAATTACATCAGAGTAGAGTCTGATCTCTTGTTGAATCCAATTTTACCTCCGTTCAGAGGTAACTGGGTTGATTGTCTTGGGTCATCTCAAATAGTGGTATAAAACAAGGTCCCACAAAATGGTAAGTTGGAGTTGATCTTAGAGGTCTTTTTCATATTGGTCGTGTTCACATCCACAGCTGAGCCAGTCTCCCTTGGCTGCCTTTATTGACAAATTGAGAAAATTAAGGGAGTATTTGGGCATAATTTTTCACATCCCTAAGTTGCTGCAGTTTACTCCATTGTTTGTCAATGGAGTTTGAGGAAACTGGCTCAGCTGCAGAAGCCCAGGTTAAAGATGCCCAAGTGAGATATACATACCACCTTATAAAACGAAAAGTCTTCCCTCCCTTCTTGAAGTCATTCAAATTATTGTATGTATCACTTCTTGTGAGACAGTAACCTTCCATCCTGTGGAACCACCGTGGTTAGGCTGTGCAGAGAAACGAAGAGGGGAAAAAATTGAAGTGTTGGAGAGAGAAACTGAAAAGAAGAACAAACCAGACAGAACTCAATTTTCCAGCATCATAATTACAGCGCTCTGTGATATAATGTGGGCTCCTAATAGCTGCTTCATGAGTGCTGGAACGTTTCTGTCCTCAAGCAAATTATTGTCAGTGCAAAATGTCATAGGTGACATTGGAAAGAGACCTTGGAACACGACTCAGCACGCTCCTCCCAAGTGATCTTAGTCTGCGCTAAGATCATGGCTTTTCTTTCAGCCTGACCTTGCTATTGCAGGTGTTCCCAAGATCAGGACGAAGGATGGAGTATTTCTGTGCCAAACATCTTACAGCCTGGTCACTATTAACAAATTTCCTAGGAGATGGAAGTAGCAACAAACTATATTAGGAAATGAGCACTTACGTTTTTCAGTGCTTAGACAAGTGATCTAGCCTAAAGATTATGTTATAAATGCCAGGGTGACTCTGCCACTCACAAAGTAGTAGTCAGCAGTGCTTCTTCCAGGGTTTTTGAGCCTGTTCATTCATGTCAGGAATACTCTGATGATGCCTGACAGTCTGGCCTCTCCATGAGACCCAGGCAGAGGAGCAACTCTTCGTAGCCTGTGAGGCTGTCTAGACACAAACCAGTGTGGTTCTACCCTGCCTTGCCAGGAGAAAAGCAGTTCTGTGCATGTGCAGTCTGAAGTGCCCAGAGAACGTAAACCAAAATTAGCGAGGTGAGGCTGAGTGACCTCTAGTGTTGGGGAGAAGATTGTAGGATGACAGTTTGGGATTTGGGAAGGCAATTCCCTGATTGATTGCATGGAGGTGCTCACCAGTCTCCACACTGCAATTGAACTGTCTCTGACAACTGATCTGTTCTCTGACAAGGAACAAACTTATCTCAACACGGAGTGATTAAAAAAAACCCAAACTTCTGTGATTAGACAAAGAAGACACAGGGATCATTTTGCCCACTCTTGTAGCAGAATCAAGTTAAATGAGATAATCTACGAGGAAATAGCAGGGTGCCTCATGTTTGTTTTGAAACTGGGCAGGAGACTGCAGAGGAACAACCTCAACAGACTTCAGTCCAAGCACTAGAAATAGACATGGCCACCACAGACGTTTGTGAAGCCTCAGTGTCCTCTACAACTATTTATGAGCAAAGTCTGGAGTTGTTCACATGGTGAAAAATCACCTGTAGTTCACAACTGCCCTTGGAGCAGTAACAACCCTTTCTATGTCATTTTGTGGATACATGGGAGTCAATAGCATTGGAAAAGACCTCCAAGATCATCAAGTCCAACCACTAGCCCAACACTTCCAAGCAAACCATGTCTCTAAGTACCACATCTATGTGGTTTTTAAACGCTTCCAGGGATGGTGGTTCCACCACTTTCCTGGCCAACCTGTTCCAGTGCCTGACCACCCTTTCAGTGCAGTAATTTTGCCTAATATTCAATCCAAACCTTGCTGGGTGCAACTTGAAGCTTTTTCCTCTTCTATTCCTCTTATAGGGAGGGAGACCTGCTGTCCTTTGAAATGTATGTGGATTTTTTGGGAGGAAGAAAGGGAAAAAACCTCTGCCAGAAGAGTTTTGCAGGGGTTATGGTGTGTGCCAGCTGTCAACAAAACCACTTAAGGTCACGTTGGCCTCTTAAAAAAGACCCTCACCTTAGAACAATGCCAACCCACTTTCCCAATGAAGAGAACAAAATCCTTATTCCAACATCACAGTACCATCAAGGAATAAATTCAGGGTAACTGGAATTTGACAACCTCTAGGTTGAAAGTTCACTTTTATTTCTGGCACACATTAAGTTGCTTGATTCTTTTTCATTTCCCACATATTTCTAGGTGTAGTGGAAGAGACTGTGACTGAGATCCAAACCTGATGGACTGTGAATGAGACCGTGAGTGTCAGGAGAGAGAAGAAAAACTCACAGCAGCTGCCAGAAGAGAGCTGGGGTCTGAGACCTGTCGGGCTGAGATAGAAAGGTAAGAGGCATGGTTCCTGTGCCAAATCGATTTTATCCAGCAGAGAGAAAAAGTTCAGCTCCAGAGGAATGAGACTGACATTTCTGTGCTTTGGAAAGGACTTTTTAATGCACCGATGGATAATCTGGCCCCTTTGGCATGCCTGGTTGGCAACTGGGAGGACACGGCTATGCCTGGAAACAAGGGACATCAGTTTGTTCCTCTCCCCACACCATGGCTACACCATCTTTCATGGAAGGCGAAAGCTTTTAAAAAGTGGTAGTTGAGGATAACAGCAAGAAGCAAGGAAATAAACAAGCAAAAACCCCTATATAACAGAGCTAAGATGGCCTTGCAAGAAAGAACTGTGGTTCCAGTCACTTTGACAAGACTTTGTCAAGCTGAGAGTGCCTGTTCCCTCCAACTGATGTCCTTTTAATACATTCAGGGATGGGAAAGGTGGAAGAAGAGTTGTGACCTCAGTGTTGCAATAAATCGTAGAGCAAACTTTTTCAACCTGACCATTCAATATTTGCACATTAAGCTTAAAAGGAAAATACTCTAAATTATTTAACAAAGTTGAAATATATTTCATATATTATATCTACCAGAACATTCAGTTGTTGATTCGTCTGAAATAACATGAAAAGAGAATATTTTTGACACAATATTGTCTGTCCAATGTGCTTAGCGTTACCTAAAAGGAAGTTTCATATTTTCCAGTGGAGGTTTGACATTAACTGTACTGTGTTTTTCCAGCTTTTTACATGGTTGAAGGAGTTGAAGGATGAAGAACAGGAAAGTAAGGAAAAAAACAAAAAAGAAAGATGGGAAAGAAACTTGAGATTAGGATGACAACACATGGTCCAAGTAACAAGTATATTTTGAAAAATGCCAATATTTTAATAAAGAAAAAAATCTCAGAAGCTGCCAGCTCTTACCATGATATTTATGTTCTTTTTGTTGACCAGTCTGGGTCATTCCATAGAGAAACACTAAGTTTCAATAAAGCAAAATAAAGTTGTAAATGAATTTAATATTTAATGCACAGTTCCTATGTCAAACAGGGAAATAAAGTGCTGTTAATATAAAAACTTTTTTTTTTTTTTGAGCAGGAGTTTTGCTTAGTTTTATTTCAACTTCTTCCTAAAAAAATAAAAGCCAAACTTCCACCACAAGGTGTTCTAGTGCTTGTAAAGAAATTGAGAGAGAGTTTCCCTTCTCCATTTCAATTAATGGGCAAGTTGGCAAGGGGGGAAAAGTTGGTCTCACAATGGAGAAGTCTCAGCATATCCATTACTATCAAGATGAATCTGAGTTTTGCAGCAGAGAGATTTCCAGCACCAATTTTTCATAGCTAAGCACAGAGTAACCAAGTAAAGCATGAAGAGTCTGCCTTCTGCCAGATCCATTCCTGACTTTGGGCAGTTAGAAGGCCAACAGAGTGTTAAGAGAAAATGACTGGGGAGGAGAGAGAGAAGGACCTTTACTAAGGGACCTTTCTGCATCAGTATGGATGGATTTGGGATATTTAAAAGTGATACTGCAACTACCCAATATATGTAGGCCCTTTCAATAGACAGGGGACTGGCATCTGTGGAGAACTGGATTTTCTGCTTGAATTGGATTTTCTAAAGATATTCTTGCACTGGGGCACTGTTTCCATTGCATTCCATTCCCCCCACTGCAGCCAGGCCCAGCAGTGCACCGCTCTTCTCCCCATGACTGGTTTCTAGGAGAAGAGAAGGTTTCTGTAGGGTCCACCAACACCTTCCAGCAGATTCTCACAGATGCCACCCCTGTAGCCTCCCCAACCCCCAAAACCTGGCCACAGAAACACAATACATTCTGGTTGTCCATCCCCCCACTGAGGATTTCATTGACTTCAGTCCAAACAGACAAACCATCTCCTCCCCTTCTCGGTAGATTGCCTAAATCTCAAGAGAACAGCAAAAGTGTCAGGCTGATCCTTTTGCTGCTCAGGAGAGATGGTGCTGCTCCACTTCTCTGCCAGCACTTAGCCATGCTTGAAGTGAAACATCTAGTCCCAAATTGTCATTTCCCTGAAGGCCACAATGCATGTATGGAATTAACTATATAATTAGATTATCCACCATCATGGCCCTGGCAGGATGAAATATTTGGAGCATAAGTAAAACAGCTGTATTATGAGTTAGGAGTAAGGTAACATTTTACAGACTTTTACGCTACAACAAAGAAAGATAAGTGTGACATGAAAGTAAAAGTCTTTTATCTGTGTATGTCTTTGAAAACTCAGTCTACACAGACTCAAAGCATCTGTTAATCAGATTATGGGCCATATCCTGCTCCCAAAACAGTTAATAGCAACGCTCTCATTGATTTCCTCAGGACAGAAACATGCCCTAAAGGAGCACTCAACTTCTTCATAGACTTGCTTGTTGGAGAAACATTTGTGATATTCACAAAGGCAAAGCAATTTCCTGGAAGCAGAAACTCCTACCTGCCCTTGTAACAACTCAGGCTATTTTAGGAACTAAAAAATTCCACCCAGCACTAGGATTACATTTTCAAGTATGTTTCATTCATGGTTTTCATGCTCCCTCTATGCCACCCATGAAGGCAGGGGAGCTGCTTTTTTTGGCTCCGAGGAGTCACGCTTTCTGTGGATCCTTTTTCCCCATCAGATCTTCTTTTTCCCACCCTCTCATATTATTTGCTGGTCCTGAGACCCCTGTAAAATACATAGAGGAAGGTGAAACAATTGTACTAATCTTCACGGAGGTGATGGACACTGGAATAGTTGTCCACATCAGACTGCAGCATCACAGCTAATATTCATGTTATTGTATCACTCTGATAGTGTTAAATGTTCCCACAACTACTTCTTCAAGGTCATCCTTTATTTTAGCATTTCTGGTTTAGTTCTATTTACATTCCCTTGTATTGTATCCAAATCTTCCCCTTCCTTGTACAGCAGTGAAAAAGAGACAATTGCTGCCTATATGTAAATTAAAGTACTTGTAGGGTTTTAATCACCAAGTAACTGCAGCATAACATTTATCACCTCAGTGAAGAAAACCCTAAAAGTAGAGATTTGGATATTTTGAAGAATGTATGATTTGGGATTCCTTCATTACTTGATGTTGCCATTAAGCCACTGCAAAAAGGAATGGTTTGTGTTTTAGTCCCCAGAGTCTTATAATTGGATGCTTTCGAGACACCTCACTGGTGTGGACACCGAAAATCAAGAGAGAGGTGGGGAAACGGCTGGAGCAAGAGTGTCTTGCTCTGCGTGACCTACCCCCTTGGGGGGTAAAGATATGATGGCACAAAGAGTGCCAGGCCCTGTTGGAGTGTAGATTGCCTTCCAGCCCAGGCAAAAGGCAGCTTTGCTGGCTGCTGCCCGTCCTCCTGCCCACTGTGACACAGAGGGACACTTCTCCATTCCACTGGCACGAGGATCATTGCTGTTACAGTTTGGGTTGCCTCAAAAATATGTCAGTAGTTAATTTTAAATCTCTTAATTCCCACAGCTCGACAGCAGCAAACAAGATTTCAAGGGCTTCCTGAGTACAAAATCTGGACCGAAATCTCGAGCTATATAATTTCATCAGCAGGAAGTACCTTTTGCAGACCTCAGTGCTACTCAGATAGAAACCACAGATTCTGCTTCTGTTGATAAACCCCCTACATTAAAGACTTCAACAATTTTCAATTCCAGGCAAAAACCCTGACAATTTCTTTTCCCATGTGCTTCTCATTTTCCAGGAGAAATGCAAAGTCCTCTCCCACTGCATATCAGTTTAACTCAACCCACAACAGCAGGGAAACATTTCGGGAGCTCATTTTCAAGAATGTTTGTTGCTTTCCATGAGATGGAAGCAACTCCTTCTCCTGCCTCTGTCCTGAAACTGCATCTACATTGAGTCCTCTACAGTGTTAATTCACAATCAGGCGGAAGCTTTAAACAAAGTGCCTTCAGGCTGCTCTGTTTCCATACCTGCAGCCCATTTCTGTTACTACAGATCCCTACAGATCCCAGCCTAAGTACATCCTATTTATTGCATTTATATAGAGCCTGTATTCCCCTACTACTTAAATACCTGTGGGCTTACGGGCACTGCATTAAGCTGTTTGACTAATAGATGTCACATAAAAATTCTGTATGTATTGTATGAAGTGCTGCCACAGAATGGAATCTGGGCTGTTGCCTTCAATAAACATTATGAAACATTAAGTTTTTGTTTTGAATTTTAACGTTTCTAAACCTGAAGATGATTGACTTATCATTGTCCCATTCAGTCAGGACCCCAAAGGCCTTGCTTGACAAAGGATGGGAAGTGTCCCCAGTGGTGATGTAGTGGAAGATGAATAAGGATAAACATGTTTTACCGAGGATTTAGGAAATAGAGAGTTTATTCACCTCCCATTGCCTGGCCTACAATCCCTGTTGGATGAGCACGCTTCCCTTCATTAACTAAGTGCATGAGTCTACCTTCACTCTTATGCAGTGCTTAGAGCACATCTGAGTGTGTGTTTGGTTCCTGCTGAGGCACAATATAAGTTTCCATTTCCTTGAGAAAGGTATTAATCATGGAATCCCAGAATGGTTTGGCTTAGAAGAGACCTTAAACATCATCTAACTCCATTCCCCATGCCATGGGCGGGGACATCTTCCACTAAACCAGGCATCTCAAAGCCCCATTCAGCCTGGCCTTGGACACTTCCAGGAATGGAGCAGACCCAACTTCTCAGGGCACCCTGTGGCAGGGCCTCACCCCTCTCAAAGTAAAGAATTTATTCCTAATATCTAATCTAAACCTCTCCTTTATCTCTTTAGAGAGTTTGACGTGTTCTGTAGTCTCCATACATAGTGTCTAAAAAGTGATTTGTCCCTCTTCCGGGAAGAAATCCTAAGGCAAAACAATGCTTTTTGGGATTAAGAGCTCAGTTGGGTGGGAAGAGTCCTACACCTCAGCTCCTGGGCTGGAAACTGCTTTCTGCGTATTGTCTATTGACTGTTACATATGAAATGAACAGAAATCACCCACGGAATGTGCACTACCATCTAGGCTGCCTTCTGATCACAGGCAAGCTGTTCAGCTACTGGGCTCTTAAATCATGTCCTTATGTTGCTGCTTAATGAATCTTACAGGGTTTGTTGGGGGTTTTTTTGCCTGTTTTTTTTTCCCCCTACAGGGACAGTTTCTAAAGAAGGATATATCCACATTCCCCCATCAATCAGTTCACCAGCAATTATCCCACAGGTTTCCAAGTGAAGCCCTTTCTTAAATGATGTGTGCATGAACGCACAGAGGGGAACAGTGAATATGGTCTCCTGTGTCCATGACAGGTGGTCTGATAAAAGTGTACTCCTCTGTAGAAGGCAGATGTGGGTTGTCATTCCTTTTCTATTTTAAATATTTTTTCTTACTTTCCTTTTAAAGTGTCCAACTTGGTAACCTTGAAATGTTCAAAAAACATCAGCAAAATTTCTGTCTCTCATCTTAGCAGTTACAGTCTGAAATGCTGGGCAGTCAGTGCCTCGGTACTTTTATGGATCTAGACCTTGCAAAACATTTTTAATAATGATTGGTCTTGCGAAAATTTTATAAAATTGGCTTCTGAAACCTTGAAGTTGTTCTTTTGCAATATTTTTGGATGTTTTCTTTTAGCACGGTGACAAATTTGCTTTGTTTTTCAATAGCTCATTTACTAAACTTACCAAAAGGAATGGAATCTTTCTGTCTTTTCTGTGTATGCTAAAAGGTTTGGATTCCTGTCATGACTGCATGAATGCACCCACAAACAGAGATGTTCAAGGGAGGTGATTTATTGAAGGAAGCAGGCTTTTACATTTAACTTTATTATTGATGTATTGTGGCCACATTGTCACCTGTACGTGTCTGACACCCTTAAAAAATGATGGACTTTTCCCGTTTTCTCATTGTAATCCCTGAGCAGAGAGCATGGTAATGCAGGTTTTCATCTTTCTGCTGTTTGCTTAGACATATATGTTTTTCCCTATTTCAGCAAATAAAGTGGTCAAGTTAAAGAACAGCCCCAGAGGGGAGTCAAGGATGTAATTTTGATGACTTTGGTGGTCAGTTTTGCACTGGCATTGGAAGGGAGTTGGCTCTGGAGCTGAGTTTTTTTTTGGGTGTTCTCACACTTGCGTTGTGATATTAGTTGAGGTAGATGTGGATGTTAATGTCACTATATCTGGCAATAATCTTGGTTTTGAGTGATGTTGCTGATAAGAAATGGGTGTCTTTGGGTAACCTTAGAACAAACTTTAGGTTAGGTTTCTGTAATATCATATTTACTGCTACCTCTGATGAAGTTTTTTGAAAGAAATACAGAATTGTGTGTTCAGAACCGTAATTTCACAAATGGTAATTACAAGATGGGTTTTGAATTGTTTGATTTCTGGGTTGTCTGGGTGCTGGTTGGCAAATACAGTCCAAAATATTGTCTTCTGTCCTCGTGTAGAAAAAAACATTGATATCAACAAAACCTGGAAAGACATATTCAGCCTGAAAGATTTAATATCTTTTGTTAGTGAGTTTATATTGCTTTCAATACTTGCATTGCTGTAAATGCAAAAAAAAAAATCCACTTGGAGGTCAGAGACTTCTTGCTTTGCATATTGTGAGTAGGGTTTACCTTCTTTCCCTTTAGTGGTCTAAAGGGAAAGTGAGCAGCAATGCCCACTTTGTAGTCTATGAAGAGAAGTAGGTATGCAGCTTCAGGAGAAAATTTGTGCTGCCTATTTTAAGACAAGACAAATGGTCCTGCTGATGTTCCACTTCTTTTCTCTGGTGTACCACATGATTCATGTAAACTGAAATTCAAATAGCGCACTGAGAAGACTGCAGCTGAATCAACCTCTCAGTTCCCTTTGTAATCCATGGAGAACAGAAATAATTGTGAGAAAAAAGTACTTGAACATGCCTTCACTTCTGGTTTTGTTTCCTGTAAGTCTGGTTGTAGATGAAGCCTCTTCCCACCTCTTTGAATGCAGGAATGAAAGGACCTGTCCCATATGCAAACAAAAAGCAAAACTTCCTTCACAGTAATGTTTGTAAATGTGACTGCTTCATTTGCATCTATACGGTCATATAGCCAAATCTCATATATATATATATATCCTAATGTGATGGGTAAAACAGCTTTTTATTTGTTTTCTCAAGTAGTTATAATTTGCCTCCTTCAATTATATCAACTAAGCATCACTTTAAATTGACAATGGCAAAGGGAGTTGCTTTGAGTGTGTACATGTACAGCTAAGAAAATGTTGTCTTACAAATACACACAGAAGAAAAACTTTTAATCTTCCTTTCAACATCCTTGTCCTGTGATCCAGATCAGTGAACAAAAATTAAGGATTTAATCTCACAACAAGGAAATTGTGTATCTACAATGGTCAACTGAGGTTAGACCCTTTATGGTCTTCTCTTATTTTCATATATCTGCATTGATTTTTCTCTAGACATATGTTCATTGGAATGTTTTAGTAAAGCTTTGCTTTGGCAGAAGTCCCCAGAATAATCTGTCAATAGAAAAATTAGTCTCATGTTGCCCTCAAAAAGATAAGAGTGTTACCTCACTTCAGAATTGGAGATATCAAAGTACAGAAATGTCAAGTGACTTATCAGGTTGCCTAACAGGAATTTTATAGATCTATGAAAGATTTTGGAAGACTAGACTTTCATGTCAGCTCTTTGTCCGTGAAGATTTAAGATGATCTTTTGGGTTACTAAAACTTATATTTAAATTATATGGCTCTCTAGATCTATTTAAAATCTGCAGAACACAAAGCCAGTGTGTAAAGCATGGTCTTGGTCAATCTTACAGCCTAAAAATGTGAAAAAAACCCACATCAAACCAAACACAGAGTGACATGTCAGAACTAACTTCCAGTGTCACGTGCACAATATTATACAGTATCACTACAGCTATAACTGCTGTTATGTGTGTGTATGTGTATATATGTATATATAAATATAAATATAAATATACATATATAAAATGAGAATGACATTATGGCATTATAGTGGCATCTAACCAATAATTCTGTTTGACTTTGGATGGAGGAGCTGCACTGGGGAGCTGTGGCATCCTGAGCACAGCAAATCCATGACTGCTAATGTTGGTGACATTTTCAGAGCAGAGGCCTTCCCAGAATGATTTAACTACAGCAAGGAATTACAAAGTGGGAAGTGAAGCCGGTTGTCATTGACACCATCTTGGCCCTCTGGAATTCAAGAGGTATTTCATTAATGGTTTCACTGTAGGGAAGAAGTTCACCTCTGGGATGATTTGGAAAATATGGTCTCTAGAGATTGGAGGAAAGAAATCAAAGAAAGAATATGGATACAGGAGGCAGATCAGTTATGAGGGAACATAAGTGGAGGTCTGTAGAGAAGTGAGTACCCCATCTTTGTTTTAAACAATAAAGTCATTTCTCGTACTCATAGTTGGAGAGAGGAGCTTTTAGAGTGCCAACAGCACTGTAGTTCTCTAAACCATGAGGCCAATAAAAAACAAAGAGTTCAAGTATTTTATTTCTTATATTTTCATTATTTGCAAGGGGAGTGAAAAAGGGATTTATTCATGACTCTAATGCTTGGATCTGGCAATCATGCTGCAGGGCTTGGGCACAGAATTTGCATTACAGATGTTTGTTCTCATGGGAAACCTGCTGAGTACTGAACTCCTTTCAGAGGTCCTCATAGCTTTTGATAATACATCCAACACAGCCAGAACCACCACTAGATTCTTTAAACCTTCCCTAGGTTTGTGAGTCCTTCAGGATCCTTACCTTATGTAAATTTTTTGGTCTCTATTTCTAACTGGACAACTCCAAAACCTGATATCACAGGTTTCACCAGAACACATAAAGCCTAAGGTCATTCCATGTGATACGCTGCGTCGCTGGTCAGATTTTCATGCAGAGAAAGGTACATGAACCCTACAGCATCAGATATGAAAGGGAAATTACCTTTCTCTCCATGTGTCTCCTACTGATTTCTAAGACTTATTGTGGTCACTTTCTGGAGCACCAGATTCCCTGCCTCTCCCTGTCTCAACTCTGTGTTATACAAAATATCCTTTCTCTTTGTCATGGGGTCCTTTTGTCTGTATTTTTTTTTTAATTATTATTTTATTTTGACTTTCACCTATTTATTTTCATTAGATATCCCTTTTCTTTGTTGCAGAAATCACCTGATTATCTGTTCTTTTCAGCTGGTAGGGTCAACTCCAAAGCCCATTTAAGTCAATAGTTTCTTTCCTCTGACATCAATGAGCTCTGGATGAGGCCCAAAATGAACATGAGTTAACTCAGTTTGATAGGATAGGTATTAACTATACTAATTGCTTCTGCAAAAAAATTCAGGAGACTCTCACTCTAGGAGCCAACCACAATAATTTTAATTATACAAAAGGAAGTATTTCTTGTGTAAAAACATTCCAACGACTTCCATTTCTTTTAAGCTACTTCAAAAGTGGGCAGAAGTACAAAGTATTATTGAAAACTCAGGATGGGGTGGAGGGGTATTTCCCTTCCTCTGAAATTCCTCCCCCATATATGCATACTGCTAAACCATCCCTAGCAGGGATTACTTTTATCTCCAGCTCATGAAGAAACTTCTGAAGGGTTGTTTTGCTTTTGTCCTTGGAATACGCCACGTTGTGCAAAATGGCATGTGAAACTCCCTCTTGAAGAGGGAGCTCGAACAGCTCCCGCCATGTGCTTTCCCTCTCCTTCCTTTGCCAGTATCAAAGTTCCCGTTGTGCAGGATATAATATGGGATTCGTGCACCTCTGCTCAAGCATTTCAAAGGGAGCACCCCGCTGAAGATCACCAAGCTGCCGAGGATCCACGCAAACCTGCTAAATTGCATATCCTGCATATCAGGTGAGTAGCTACGGCGAATTTATCCTTCATCTGTGTGTAGCTATGCCAGTGCTTTGTATTGAAAGTTTGTGTCTTCTGGGAACCTGAACAGCTTAGTGTCGATAACCATACTGGTTCGGGCTGAAGGACTGTGTTTCAACACATAAGAGAAATGAAGGGGGATAATTTTCCTCTATCATCCAAGCTAAGTGTTTCTGTCAGTACTAAGAGCTACACAGCCTTGTGTTTGAACAGAGGTTCCGATTACTCATACTCAATTTTGGCAATGACTGACGTGCCCTCCAACAGATCACTCAGTGTGTAATACTGCAAATCCCTGCCTCAGTTACCTTCCTGCACGACTGTGCTCCTGCTTTAGGCTGTAAGTCTGGTTAGGGATTGTTTTTTTCACTCAGGAATTGCTTCTATTTGTCATGGTTGGACTCCAGTCTCAGTTGGATCCCTGAAAGTTTCTCTTCCTTTTTGTCTCACTTGCTACTCTCATGGCAATGCATGTGAAGGGGAAATCAGGAAGGGATCAGTTTTTCTCCTCTCGCGTCTACCTGCCTTCATTAGAGTGTATTTATAGGGATAGCAGGAATAGTTATGGTATTGAGGAGTATTCTCTCAAGACGTTTGGCCCAACATCTTTCAGCCCACCACCAAAACACTTTCCATTCCATGGAGTGCAGAAATTCCCATTAAATGGGAAAAAAAAAGAATAATCACCAAATCTGCTCAGGTTCTGTGAAGCGAATCCTACTCCTTTGTACTCCCACAGACCCAGAGCAGGGCAGCTGCCTTATCTTTCATCTCATCTCCTGATTTCAAAGGATTTGACAGAATTTAAGCAAAGGAGCATTGTCGTGTCCTGGGAGGCAGGAAAATCTGGGGATGGGGGGATTATCCCAATCTCTCCCCCATAACCTTGCACCATGGGAATGCCTCACACCTTCTTGTTGGCAGAAGAAACAATCCCTATACAAGGTGAGCACAACACCCTCTCCCACTGTTCTCTTTCACTTCTGAATGAAGGTCAACTCTGGAGGCTGCAAGAGATGGGGAAAAGGCAGCCATGAGATGGTAAAGGCAGCTGTAAGAGGTTAAAGTGTTGGTTGGAAAGCTGGAAGAAGAAGCAAGAACTTGAGATAAAATGGCTGCATCATGAGACTGGTAAATACTCCCTCTCTCTTCTGACTGGTGAAAACTAGAGAGGCATCAGTGTGGGTTTGCGTGGTGGGAAACAGGCTGCTCTGAGTGCAGGAATATACTGCTGAAGCTCTGGAGGCAGATTTTTAACATACATAAGAACAGAAGAGCCCTGTGACTTCTTAAGGTAACGCAGGAAGAGAGGAAAACACAACTTGAGCACCTTGACTCTTATGATGCTGCTAGATGTGACCATGCCTGCCAAAACCAACGGAGTGCTCTGACCTCTTCAATATAGTCTGCCATAAAGATAATATTTTCCACAGATAAGAGTGCCATATACATTATATATGAAGCTAGAACCATCAATAGTCTATTCATGCTTTCCTTCCTCTTCTCTATGTGAGACAACTCTAAGAAAACAATCTTGTAAATGAAAATTAAAAGAGAGATAAGGAGAGGAACCACATAATAGAAGCACAGAGGTACTGGTTCAGGGAAAGGTTTTAGCCCCAAGAAGCATCTGGTGCCTCACTTTCCATCAGAAAAACACTCCCACTTACAGGCTTTTCAGTATTAGCCTTTGGGTTGTAACAAAGCTCCCTGCTGTTATCTTGTTTTGCCAAATGCCTGCACTGTAACAGAAGGAGAGATCCACACCAATGGGGATGGAGTGCAAGCATGGACTGAGTGGGGATGTTTTGTATAAGAAAAATAAATATAAACATTCTCAGAAGGGAAATATAGATAAGGGAATACATATTTTATGGAGGCCAAGCAGGTGAGCTTATTTAGGCTCGGGAGAGGGACTTTGCTCTTTCCTTCCTCGTGCTCAGTGTCTGCATATGGGATGCCAAGAGGAGGCAGATACAGCCCTAACTTTACCTGGAAATTCACTTGAAGCTGGAAAGACCAACTCTGCAAGCTCAGGGGTGACTTTAATTTCCAATCAGATGTCTGAGTGTCAGATCCCCATATAAAGCCATGTATAAATAATATCTTCTCTGACTTAAGAGACTCTGCCAGCTCCCATGGGCTCTGGGGTCTCTATTGCCCCCAGCACTCATAATAACCGGAGTGTAGACAGAAGAAATTCACAGAAATTTTAAATGACATAATAGAATTTTTAAGGCATGTTCCCTGAAATAAATCATGTCCCTGGCCTGTGCTTAGTCCCAGACTATACCTGGTAGTTGTTGAGGAAAATTCTATGTAGCTCCAGACCTAAGTGGTAACCTCCTAATGATGTAGTTGTAGCACTGCACTCTTGATCCAGCCTTCTAAGAGTCAGACCATAAATAAGCTCAACTAAAACACAGGGCTGGGATTCTGTCTGGTGTGAATACACCAGCATTTGGGTGCTTTGATGTAGAGGACCAGAAATTGAGGATGTAGATGTTGATAACTGGATAACTGAATGGACTCCATGGTGCAATTCAATCAATAAGATGTTGGTGTCTATTTTCAGGGGAAGTGACTACCTCTCAAAGCTCCCCTGAGCATGCTAAAGGCCTGATCTGGTTGTCCACATAGGGGTGTCTAATGCCACTTGGAGTTGCCTCAAAACATCCCACCTGGTCTCCAGTTGTTACTACAGAAAGGAGCTTGTCTTCCACGTCCTTCTCACATCTGCCAAGTCAGTCCTGTAAGGAGTAAGCCACACTTAACAGGACATACGGCACACTCAGGACCTTTAATTCATGTCTCAGTATGCTAAGGCTTCTCAAATGCAGTAAAAGTCAATGTGGGAGCAGGGAAGTCCAGCATATCTCCTGACCATGATGACAGACTATATTCCTTGCACACTTGTAGCCACTTCATATGGAAATTTATCTGTGTATGTCTTGCCTTTGAACTGAAACCTTCCCTACAGGCTGCTCTTCTTTGAAAACCTCTATCCCGAGGGCCCCATTCCCTCTGGGGCCCTCTGCCTGCGGGTGAAGGGTGGAGATGAGCTTTGTTTAGGCCACCTTTTCTAGGCCCCTCTCCGTGCGGAGCAAGCAGCGCTCTCCCTGGCAAAGGCTGCTTGGTCATTCAGGATGCTGCCCAACTCCACTGTCATCTACGGTCAGTCTTGAGCGACCAATATCCTGAACCGCCTGCATGCAGGGTTGGGGCTGTGGCTTCCAGTGCACCTTCTCACCTGCCGTTTCGTCCCTCGCCTGTCGCTGCAGGGCTTTTTGCAGTGCGGGTGAGTCCTTCGAGCCTGCGCAGTGGATTTTTTAGGTGAGGCGCAGCGTGCGCTGAACTGGCCCCACCCTTTAGTCCTAAGGTTCATCTGCCAGGGCCTGGCAAGCTTGGACGGTGGCAGCGAAGTCCTCAGGATGTAGGTTTAGTTAGAGTGTCCTTCTCTTAGATGGATGGCCTTACAGGGCTAGGCGAGCTCCATCTGCCCGGGTTTGGAGTTAGAGTTGTCCTTCTCCTAGGATGGTTGCCGGGAGGCTGGTGAGCCCATCCTGCCCATGGACACACTTTGTCTGACCCTTCAGCTGAGACCTGACTGGCATGGGAGACCCTACCGGAGGCACAACCACCGCCAGCATAGCTCACAGCCTCATAAGGGCACGCAAGCTTCTCCCCCACGAGAGAAGTGAGAAAAAAAGGGGGATAATTTAGAATGGCACATGTCTCAGGGATTGGAAATTTCATTTGGTAAAGGAAATTTATATTATCCTTTTGAGTGAGTGGGAGAATTATATTCTTTATTTGAATAGTTTCAGGCCATTCCATATGTGGCTGGATAGTGGCTGTCTCTTCTCTCATTGCCAGAGCAGTGTCTTTCAGTAACACAGGTTATTGGAGGCACATCCTATGGGTGGTAGTACCAGTGCTAAGTAAGAGATTTGCTAGGAAAACTAACCTCCAAATAATCTATCCCTTACCCCACACAACAGATTTTTTTTCCAACTCCCTTTCCCCTTTAAACACAAACCATGCACTTATCCTTAGTGCAAGTAACTTTGCATTTTGCCCTGAAAGTCAGCAGACCTGGTCTAGCTCAGGGAAAGAGACCAGACAACATTAGAAAAAACAAGCAAACAAACAAAAAAAAGTTGGCTTTACTTTCAACAGTGCTTTACTGCTTAACAAACATAACCCTGATCTTGCAGGGAGACCCTTGCAGGCAGATTGCAGAACTCAAGGACTAAATTAATATTTCAAATGAGCCAGACTCTCTCATTTTAATCAGAGCCTCATTTTAATTAACTTAGTTTGCCAAGAATAAACAATTCCTGGATAGTATTGTAAATTACCCACCCCACACACACCTATTTCAAAACTGTCAAGATACACAGGGGAAATATTCATTAGGCACTTGAGGAAGTTCTCATATAGCTTTTATGCCATGACCTTATTCCCATTTCTTCACTTTTTCTCTTTAGGCGTTTGGAAATTTTAAATCCCAGCAACAGTCAATTCCAGGTGTTTATTTCTGACAGGAGTGACAGCTTTATACCCTGTGGAGGAAACCAAAGGAGAGAGGGAAAGATGGAAAAAACCCCCAAAAAACAAACAAAAAAAAAACCAAAAAAAAAAAAAAAAACCAGCCAAGAAGAGACAGAAAACTTTTTGCTTAGATTAGGTCAGGAACCTCTTGGCACTGTCCACATTCTTCTCCAGCACCTTGGCTTCTTGCTTCATGTCTGAAAAGGAACAGAAAGAGCAGACAATCAGCCAACCCTGGTGCACTTTCACAATTTCTGTATAAAATTTCACTTAATGCAATTGTGGCGCCAGGGCTGGGCGTATGATGGTACCATTCAGAATATGTTTATATAACATGACTGCATGCCACTGCGATCCTTTAAATTCTTTTCTAAGAGCTTTACTCGCTCCAGGTTCACTCATCCAAAACCCTTTATAATCTCAAATATCTCTGTTACTTTCTCCTTTGAGCAGCAGGACTGGAGAAAGGGGGGAAGGGTGGAAAGAAGAGGGGGAGATGTGTAACTGATGTGGACACTAGGAAGAGTTCGCTCTTTTTCCCCATTCCTAGGGGATAAAAAACTAATCTGTTTTAATGTAAATCCACTAGGATACAATGGCCTTTGTGGTGACTCTGAAAAAAAGTATAAAGGGGGGAAAAAAAGTATAAAGGGGAGAAGAGGAGGCTCAGAGGTGACCTCATCACTCTCCATAACTACCTGAAGGGAGGTCATAGCCAGGTAGGGGTTGGTCTCTTCTCCCAGGCACTCAGCAGTAGGACAAGGGGGCACGGGCTGCAGCTCTGCCAGGGGACAGTTAAGTTGGATATTAGAAAGAAATTCTTTGCAGAGAGAGTGATCAGGCATTGGAATGGCCTGCCCAGAGAGGGGGTGGATTCACCGTCCCTGGAGGTTTTGAAACTGAGCTTGGACGTGGCACTGAGTGCCATGATCTGGTAAACTGACTGGAGTTGGACCAAGGGTTGGACTTGATGATCTCTGAGGGCTTTTCCAACCCAATCAATTCTATGATTCTATGATTTGAACTGCCCTGAGAAATTCTTAAAAGTAGTTGCTGGGTTTGTACCATTATTGTGTGGATGTCCGGGGAGTTTGGGAGGGTTTGGGACTTCTGCATAAGTGTGGAGCAGCCAAGGGGGGCACAGAGAGCACAGTGGAGTGGTGGCTTCTCATAGCTCCATGTAAGTGGGATGTGCTTATCTCTTTCCATTCTCTGCTAACACATCTCGTCCAGCCCCTCCTTGTTTCTTCTGTGGCACCACTGTGCCTGGGTCGGTGCTTGGGGAATCACCTGGAATCATATTGTCACATATTCTTCTTTCAAGCCTTTCCTGATAATGTCCTTTTCCACGACGCAGCGAGAATAAAAAACACCCCTCATGGCAGGGAGATTGCTGAACACCCAATGTGTCAGACAAGAATGACATGACATCGTTGCTTCTTTATTTTCCCTTTCTTTCTCCATTCTTACAGTTCTTTGTCCATCTGGCATCCCATAATGCATTTTTCAGTGATACAGGTGGGGCTAAAACATTGTATTACAACTTGGACAGTAAACAAAGACATGTCAAGTAGATTTTTCTTAGGGAAAACAGTTCCTTATAAAAGATTTTTTTTTTTAATAAACATGCTCTTCCAAGCCTACTAATAGAATGTTTAAATGCCTATTCCAGCTTTTGACTCAGCTTGCATAATTTCTTCACAGTTTGCTTTAAAACAATATTATTGCCAGACGTGGAAATAAGTGTGTCTGTTTCCAGCGAGAACAATGAAGGCCTTTCATTTGGATGGCACATTGCTCTGTCATTTTAACCTGGGCTTGGGGATTAAGGCTTGCAGTTTCTCATCATCATATGTCAAAAAGTACATTAGACAAGTGAAATATATTACACTGTGGGGCATGTTACTTATTTGTATAAACAGTTCTTATAACAACAGCAGTTCTGTATAAAGAGGAGTTTTGTAGGGCATGTTACTGTTCTACATTCTCCAAAAATTCGTTGCTGAATGAGAAAATGCTTCCAACAGGCAGGTGGGAGTGTAATAATGGCAGAGAAAAATAGTAAGCTAAATCAGGACATAAAGTATTGCTCTTTCAGAGCGGTACTGCTTATTTCCATGGAGTTACTGGTTCAGGGTAAAGGAAAAATCTATACAGGTCTGCCACTGTTAATTCAGCACGTTGAGACTCAGTTTACACATAAAAACAATCTCACTTTTCTGGAGGAATGATAAATTTTAGCATCATAGAATCACGGAATGGACTGGGTTGGAAGGCACCTGCCATGGGCAGGAACAGCTTCCACTACACCCAATTGCTCCAAGCCCCATCCAACCTGGCCTCAAACACTTCCAAGGATGGGACATTCTGGACTTCTTGGGCAACCCGTTCCAGGGTCTCACCACCCTCATAAGGAAGAATTTCTTCCTAATATTTAATCTATATCCATCCTCTTTCACTTTAAGCCTTTCCCCCTTGTTCTAGCAAAAGCAAGATAGTTGCCTTGCCAAAGAGGAGTGCTGATTATTGTTGGGCTAAGGTTTTATCCCACTTTATTTACGATTTACGCACAGATCCCCGGACACTGACCCTCAGCATCCACCAGCTGGCTATGCTTGTGAGCACGCAAAGGTTCTCACATCCACTCCACAGCAGTATTTTCAGGGTAAAAAACTGCAGAAGCTGCATATATCAGGAAGACACCAACATTTAAAAATCATTTCTCTGTTTCTGTCAGCAGGCAAAGAGCTCCAGGCATTTACTTGTGCTCAGTCTGTCCTAAGGGAGGTATTAACTGTGTCATGGTGCCTTTGCCTGCTCTGCTCCCAGTTCTCCAGTCCCGGGGCCCCGTGTGCTAATCCAGCACACACTCCACCTTTAAAGCCATGGGGGTTTTTGGGTGATTTTATGGCGTAATCGTTCTTTTTTTGATGCTGGTCTGTTATCTCACACTGGGGTGGGGGATGTCTCACACAGAGGCCTTGCAGAGGTGTTTCCATCAGGAGGAGAGTTGCTGTCTACTGCCTGCCGAAAATGTACCATCCTCAGCCCCGTCAAGTGCTGCACCATCTCTGGATTAACAGCATGGTATGGAATTACAGGAGGCTTCTGGTTTGGTGTTTGTCATGAGTGTTGATCAGGATTTTTGTGAAGAAAATAAAAATTTTACTCAGAAAGAATAAATTTTCATATGTTTTCCATTCATAATTCGAATTTTTCCACCCCTCCGACTGTGTACCTGGAAATGTTGAAAAGGAAAAAAAATTCCCCATCTCGCAGTTCAACGTGGCTTTTTAGTTTTAAATGTTTGCTAATACAAAGCCAAATTTAAAAAAAAAAAAAAAAAAGGACGTATTTCATTTGAAAATCATCGAGTCAACCAGAATGTATTTGTTGCCTATTTGTTGTTTGGTTTTTCGGTTGTGTTTTTTTAAAAGCCTCAAAAAACATTGTTGGAAATGGAACTATCATTTACACAACCCAATTTACTGAGTTGTGGCATATTGGAACTGCCTGGGAATCCTCCTTTGAATATCTGATTATCTGGATGTGCTGTGAACACACTGAAAATAATATGAACTTTAAATGCATGCCTTAATTCTTATCATAGTGGTGCAGGAAAAGAAAATTTATTTCCATGCTGTTTTCTTCATGGGCTTTTTGCTTGCAAGTAAACACATCCAGTGATCATTCTGTGGATGTGTATGTTTTAATAGGCATTTTAATAAAGTAATGTAGAATATGTTTACTTCCATTCATTAAGAGTTTGATATCAAAATGTCTTACAACCTGTCTAAATTCATAATAACTGCATACTTGTGAATATTTTAGCTTTGCCTACAACCACCTTGGAGGTTTATCACATTATGCATAGAAAAATATTGTGGGAAAGCACAATAAATATAATCTCAGCAGCTATTCCCTTCAAAGACTTTCAGTTTTATGCATCTTGAATTCTAAATAGGTTTATTGCCAATTATACATGATGATGAAGCAGTAACACGGAGTATATGCCATGTTTAAGAGACTCACACCAGAAGATGCTCTTGTAAATATATTTTGCTTCAAACCAAGAAATCAGCATTGTGAAATCCCCCCAAAAGCTTGCCGCTGCACTTTCTCAACTCCAAACTCGTGAGCATTCTCGCTCTTTGATGGATGGCTTCTTATAAACTCTAGCCAAATGCTACCATGACACAAAGACATATGTTTACGTCCAGTTTTTCCATCTTGTGCTGGTGCTGGAGGTGTGTGCAAAGCTCAGGACTTTCTGCAACAACATCCTCTATCCAAACGAAATCTGCAGCTTGAGAAACTACAGACAGTAGGGCTGGAGGGGACGTTGGAGGGTCATCCAGTGCAACCCATCCTTCCTTGCCCTGCTGACAAGTGCAGAGGTGAACAGATTACATTTTTCACCCACCTACTTTTTTTTTACATTAGCAGATAAATGATGGTTACCACCCTCCATGGCAGTGAGTTTGGAACGGGACAACCTTTAAGATCCCTTACAATCTTAACCATTCCAAGATTATATGATTCTGTATCATGTTTCTTCCCTTTTCAACCTTAAGCAAGCCCCTGTTGTGTTACCTTTTCTCCAATGCTGTGCCACTGATGTTGTTGTCTCTCCAGATGCTCACCTGTCTCACCTCATTTTTAAACCAATTTCCTCAATACTGAAAACTGCATTTCAAATTAAGCCGAGCAGAACCAAAGGGCTGCTTCACAGGTTTTATTTAAATATAGAGTAAAATTAGAGACAGAAGAAGAAGGAAGTTTATTAGACCTAAATTTCCACAGCAGGAAGGGTCACAGAGAGATCTTTAGATCTTGGTCCTGCATATTTAGATACTCTCAACTGAGTTCACCAACTGGGATGACCTACAGGACCTTTCCAAGGTGAGGTTGGATGGGGCCCTGAGCAATCTGGTCTCATGGAAAGTGTCCCTGACCATGCCGAGGCTGTTGAAATTAGATCCTCTTTAAGATTCCTTCCAACCCAAACCATTCCATGATTTGGTTTGGTGAGCTCCAGGCATGCACCTAAATATTGCTGCAGGTTTGAAAAGTGAAAGGCTTTCCCAGACTCATGCCAAAGTAAAGCTGTGACCAGAATCCAGCACTGCTTTAACCACAAAACCACAGTTTTTTGTTAGCATTTTTTTTTTACCTGTGAAAAAAAAAAGGTTTCAGGCCCTTCAGAAACAGAAAATAATACCAACCTGTTTGTTACAGAAAGTTCAGCTTGTTTTATCATAGTGATTTCACAGTTCAGTTTCACTATTCTCAAAGCTGGCAAGACAGAAACTCGCTCCCTGAGGCCTGTGATAATTTCAAATGTGATATTTCATTAAAGGTTTCCTTTGTGATTTTGCCCAGGGATCTCAATGTCCCTATTTACAAGAGCTCCAAAGATTTCAATGATTTTGAGTATATGGACTAGCAGTAAAATTTCTAATTGACTCCTCCCTACCTGTGGTGAAGCAGCCAACTCACAGAGTGCAAGCCCTACACTGCTGCTTGAGTCTATTAATTCACACAGACTTCCTTAAAAAAAATATCACTTCCCCTCACAAGGCTTGGAAAAGATTAGTCTAGATCGGTGAGAGCATGTGGCTTTCTATGCCACACAGTGAATTTTACAGAATTTTTGATACTGGAAAACAAACCTGGCCATACCTAAACATTTATTTCCTAAGTATGCAGAGGAGGTAGACAAAATTTACCAAAACTTAGAGCAACAACTATGTGTCACTCACATTTGAAATGTGGGCAAAATTTTACAGGGAAATTTTGGCCCAAAGGTGTGATTTTTTTATTCATCTCTGATTCAGATCTTTTGCCCCTACGTTGTACTTTGCTTACCGTGGTCTCTCTTCATTTGTGTGCGTTAGCGCATGCTACGCTCACGTGCTTAACGTCAAATAAACAATAATGAAAATACATTGCACATCTGTGAATGTGCTTCCCATTCAGGAAAATACATGGAAATGCTTTTAAGCCCATTCATAGTAAGGACAGCATGTAAGCAAATAACTTTAATCTTGTACTAAGCATGTGCTTAAATAAATGAAGATGCCTTTCCAGCCTGTATTTTTCACATTGCCTATAAGCGCATCAGAACTTCTCTAAGCTTCACTTATTGGCATAGGAAGGATCTTTTTGTTACAAGCCCGAAGTAGGAGGTCTAATAAAATTTCCTAATCTGATGAACCACACAAAAAGAACCAGAACAAATATAATTTTATATCTCTACTGGGGGGAAGAAATGGATGATGTGGCTTGAAGTTTGCTCCCCTATCTTTTATTAGGCTGTAACTTAAACAAATTATATCAAGCATTGCAATAAAATGAAACTGGATTTATTTGTAGGCACAGATCTTCTTAAAAAGATGTAATTTTTTAAAATCCTATGGGAAATAGAAACTGTGCATAAAATTACACCAGATTTTGAAGGAAAGCAGATAAAATACAGATGATGCTATTATGGTGTTTAAAACTATGTATTTATCACGTTGTCATTTTTCCTTCTGAAAGCACATTGTTGTAAGTATTCCAGTAAAAATAGCTATGTGTGTAAAGACTAATCACAGCAAACTGCATAAGTGAAACCACTACCTGAATATCCTCATAATGAGGTAAACCATTAGACAAAAGAATTTAAAAATTCAAAACGAGAAGGGAAAAGATGATTTTGGAAACCATCCAAGCTTTGTGTTTCCAGCATCAGACATTCTCTCACTGATGAATGGGAAGGAGGAAGTTTACCTAGTGGTAATCACCCTGCTCTGATTCACCCTGCTAAAGTTTAAGTGTCTAATCTAAAAATTAGGTGTCTAGTCATGGCTAATTATCTGTGCTCCTTCTGTAGTCAATAAAGAGAGATAAGCACCTCTGGAAGGTGATTCAGCCTACCTATCTCAGGCCATTTATCTTGGGATAGAACGAGCCTCCTTCTCTCCCGCTGCCTATTTCAGTCTGTTCGTCACCCAGGCAGCCTAGGTGGTGAGCTTAGATTAGATGCCTGACTTGCAGATAACTAAATTTAGGTGAGGTGATTCCCTCCATAAGCAATTACTCTTACTGTTGATAGTGGGGATAATTTCCACTGATATCGAGGCGTGATGTTTATCTGCGCGCCCTGTGGGATTTAACCAACAAGGTTTTCCATTTGGTTAACAAAGCTTTCCAGAAATGGAAATTCATGCCTGAATTTGTACTTGCCCAGGTCATCCCTTCCAGTGGCTGCCAACGGCAACCTGTGCCTCCCATCTTAACTTGTCGTGTGCCAGTGGAATGAGCAACAACCACAACCCACCCCCCCTGAAACAGATGCATTTCAGTGAGGAATGAAATAACTGATTGATATATCTGTAAACCTCAGCACTTCAGTTCTGCCCATTGTTCAATATAGAAGACTTCTGAATTATTAGGAAGTACAATTTTATGCCAACCTTCTTAAAAAAAACCCCACTGTTGCACAATTTTGTCATTATTTCAGGCATTATGAATTAAAAAAAAACCCACCTGATGATAGAGGCAGATGCACTACCAGAGGTAGGAGACATGGGTTGAATGCTATGATATGGCTGGTGCAATGTAGAGAGAGACAACTAATTCTGACCACAGGAGGTGTGAGGCAAAGAGCAAAGGTTGTCCAGAAATGATGTTTTCTTTTTTGGAACAGAAACAGAATTTTTCATACTAAAGGTTTCTTTTAGACATTAAATCCCATTAAAAAATACAACAAAATAGTCTTTTTTCACTTTGCTGAACAAATTAGCAACACTGGAACTGGACATGATTAGTTAACACATGTCACAACTCAAAATATGAATTTAAAATTGTTCAGAAGTTTTGCATGCACTATGACATTGCCCCCCAAAATGTCCAGACTGGATAAGGAGTTACTTTGGCCTCCTCAGCTGTTGTAGCACACAGGACCAAAACTTTAGGGCTCAATATTTAGTGTCTTTAACTGCCAGGGGAATGGAAACTCAAGAGTAGGGCAAACTTCCACTGAACTCTCTACTGGTCTTCATAGTCCAGAGCTTAACTCCTGGTGCCAAGGAGGGACCTGCGTTCAAAGAGATGATTCAATCTGGAGCTGTGTATTGCAACTGAGAATCTTATAGCCCACTGAATTACTGACCATAATTGTCTATGGATGTAAGAACAGTTTTGAAGAAACAGATGATGAAATTAACAGAGAAAAAAAGGATTAAACATGTCCCTTTCTGATGTACAAGACCTTTGGCTGGACAAAGCTCCTTGTGACTCAGAGCTTGGGGTTTTTTTGTTGTTTTTTTTTCTTCAAGCCATACTGGTAAGTCTAACGAAAGCTGTATCCTCTCTGCAGGGCTTATCTATCTGTATAAAACTGTAGAGAGGTCTGTCTGAAAATTATTTGCTTTAGTCATGGCTTATGAGAAACGAATAGACAAGTTTTCAGCCCACGTCTTCCGGAGTAATGTTTGATTATTGATTGTCTCATAGACACGACTTTGGTTTCTGTGCATTGACAATGAACTTTAGTAGCTCAGGGAAGGTTCCAATCTTGACCATGTTCTTTAAAGAGGACAGTTAAATATTCCGTTGAAGAGAGTTTGGGTGTGTGAGTGTATGTCTTTCACTCATAAGGAGATTAAGTTGTACGGGAATAGTCTTTCAGCTCTAATGGCTTAGAGCAATAAGCTTGTGGCTCTTAGCAACTGCTGAAACACAAAAGGTAAATAAGGGTGTCCAGGGCTCTATCAGAGGCCTTTGCTCTACTTGGCAGTTGTTTATTTGGGTGACTCCCATGTACTTTGGTGTTACTGCAGGCCATGTTGTCACCTAGGGGCATATTGCAGAACCGGCCCAGAAAAAAACCACCACCAGACAGTGCTACTTCTCATTGCTTTCTGTGACCAAGGGAAAAGATATAAAAGTAATATCACCCTACAGGGTTATTATTCTGGCCTTTCTTTGATCATTGACTTCACTTAATTTAAAATTAAAGAAAGATCAGAAAGAATAAATGCATATTAAATTAATAGCACCTATTCAAAAGACTTGCATATTGCAGATAACAAAGTAATGTTCACAGAAAAGATAGAGATACAAAATAGGATGGAATTTCCCCTACTTGTTATCATTTTCAGACGTCCTTATTCATGCTCATTTAATCATTACCATAATCTGTATAGAAGAATAGCCATGACAATCTGTATCTCACCATACACACATACACATGTATATTAGTCGGAGAGGAAACACATGACCTGGTTCTTTTCTCCCTTATCTAGGCATTATGTAGACAGGGTTGTTTGTCCAGGGTGTGGATGACCTAAATGTCATTTTGTTCTTTATGTAAAGGGTCTTCAAACTTCCATCGTCTTTTGTCCACAGGCAATGCCAAATCACTATTGGGTAATAGCAGAACTGAAAAAAAAGCAGGTTTTTTTGTTGTTGTTGTTGTTGTGTTTTTTTGTTGTTGTTGTTGTTGTTGTTTTTTTGTTTTGGTTTTTTTTTGTTTGTTTTTTGGTTTGTTTTTTTTTTGCTGGGGATGCCAGAGTGGAGGGTTTATAATATGAAGACTCTATTTTTCTCTGTGTCTGTGGCCCAAGTGTCATGAAATTCAAATAAAAGGAAACAGGGATGAGCAAACCCTGGGGTGTTAAAACCAGAATACAGTTTCCTGTGTCCCAGAGTGTCACTCAAGCCTTCTTTGCTATGATCATACAATCATAGAATCTTTGGGGCTTGTTCCAACCTCCCTGCCATGGGCAGGGTCACCTTCCACCAGACCAGGTTGTAAAAAGCCCCATCCAACCTAGCCTTGGACACTTCCAGGGATGGGGCAGCCACAACTTCTCTGATCCTTGATTAGATCTGTCTCATTATTACACCATTAGATTGATATTGTTCTTATGTTCTCTTCCCATGGGTTGTTTCAATGAGAGAAAGGCAAGTGTCACAAGAAGAAAAACAAGTTCTAGTCATGTCTGCTTTATTGTACTATTCTTTATTGGACATTTTACCTGCTTCATGAAGAGATGCAGCACCTTGACACACATGGCAAGCAGTCACTTCTCTTGTATCTCTGCAGGTTTCTCATTTATTTGGTTATGAGGTCCAGCATCATCTTTCAACAGGAAGGATTGAGCTTGAGCAGCTGGGGGAAATTACAGCATCAGGGAAACAATCCTTCTAACACATCTCCTTTGAGCATGAAGCCCCAGGAGATCTCACACACTTAGTGGCTTCACAGCACTCTCAGGCATGTGGTGGAACTCTTGGGGATGGTCTCGTTCAGGGCTAAGGGTTGGACTCGATGATCCTTGTGGGTCCCTTCCAACACAGCATAGTCTCTGATTCTGGGATTCTTGCCCCAGACTGAGCCAGTGGGTACTCACAGAAGGGCTGGAGCACACCAGGCTGGGTCACAGGGTGGGGGAAAAAACTATGCATAGGATTGAAAACTGGTGGGACGTGGGGGTGAAGATGATGTCAGTGGCGTGACCAACTCAGCGTGCAACCTAGTGTGCCTGGACACCCCTGTAGATCAAATTCACACTGTGGATTCAAAGTGACTTGAGCTTCTTTGGCATTCCCAGCCCTAAATCATGCATTTAAAACTGATTTTCCCCCCTTGAAATAATGATATTTTGAGGTGTCATGTCAGACATATCAGTGGAGGCTTCGCTCTTGAAATAAATGAAACCAGCATCAGGATGCTGTTGTTTTGCCAGGAGAGACTTTGAAGGAGGGTGTTTCTCAAAGGTAGACAGAGGTTCTGTGCAGTTTCGTACTGTACAAGCCCCTTTGATTAAGCTCTTTTCATTTTCAAATTACTTAATTACCATTCCTCTTGCTTTCAAATCAAAATATGCAACAGCTTATCTCAGTCATATGAGAAGCCGAGTAAAGAAGGCGATATCTCCAGGAAATTAAAAAATAAAATAAAGATAATGTCAGCCGGCCTCAAGAAGAGAATGAAAATTGACTCTTACTAATGTTATGTATTAATTACACTTAGCCTTATTTAATGTCCCCATTATATTACAGGGAGCAGTGCTCAGTAACCTTCGTGTAAAAGACAGTCTTGTCCACGGTGTCAGGGAAAGGTTCTATTCTACACTCTGCTGTCTTAAAGAGCAAATTTCATTTATCGTTTTGTGATATTTCTGTTCCTTGAAAATGATTTATCTTTCTGAAAAAAACCCATCAGAATTCATCTGTATGGGACATGTTTTATCTGATTTTAGGCAGACTTAATTTTCAGATCAGTGTAGAATATGCACATGCCAGAGTGGGAAGCCAATAGGAGACTAAAGGGTGATTGATCTTACTTTCACTAGTTCAAAAAGTACAAAATATAATATAAAATGTATAGATTTTTCATAAGCATATTGTGAAGTGTATTTATTCAAAAGGCTGTTAAAATTTTCTCTGTCTTGGGGCGTTATGATATTTTAGCCTGGATATTTCTGAATACTTTGGAGTGTCTAATTTTTTGACAAAACCACTTTTTTTTCAGTGGAAAATGCAGTCAGTTGTACCAAAATGTTCAATGGTGCCACCTACAGTTTGCCAAATTTTCTTTCAATTGAAAAAAAAAATTATTTGTGATTAGTATTGGATACAGAAATATCATCATAGAAACCTGTGATGGTTGAGGTTAGAAGCGACCTTAAAGATCACCTCGTTCTAACGCCCTGCCCTGGGCAGGGGCACCTTCCACTGGACCAGGTTACTCCAATTCCCATCCCATCTGACTTTGGACACTTCCAGGGATGGGGCAGCCACATCTTCTCTGGGCAACCTATTCCAGTGTTTCACCACCCTCACAGTAAGAAATTTCTTCCTATATCTGCCCTCTGCCAGTTTAAAGCCATTCCCCTTGTCCTGTCACTACATTAATAGAATACTACCTTTCAATATTTTCTATGGGAATGTTATTTCCAGGGAATTCTTTTTTTTTTTCTCACTATAATTTTTCTGCATATTTAATAAAGACACCATGTAGTAGAAACCTTTCATGCTTGAAAGGAATCTAGAACGCATCATATCAGAATGAGTGGAAAGCATTGTGAAGTCCCTGATATTTTTAATTTTTTTAACATTTTCCTTCGGTTAAAAAAAATAACCAAAGAGATTTAATTTTGATTTAAACCCTAAAAAACCCCCAACCAAACAACCAAACAACAAAAACAGAAACACTAACACCCCTTTTTTTTTTTTTTAATTAATTTTTAAAATATTTTTCAGAAACTTGATTACACAGGTATCCCAATTGACAAGAAGCTCTGAGCCTAAATTTCTACTAAGGAATAGATGCTTTGTGGAACAGCTGAGGTTTCCCCTTATTGTCACAAATAGTGGTAGGGATCCACCATGCTCTGTGAACACAGCTCTTATCTACTTAAGTAAGACCAGTTCAACCTTACTCAGTTCAGTAACTCAAGCAATTTTGTCACTTACTTGATAAAAAGCCCTTCTTTCTTAGGTTTTCTTCTCTAGAAAGACAAGATGCTCTTCTAGTGAAAATGCAATGTAGAGTTTCAAAAAATCAATCAGCTCTCCTCTTACCTCATGGTCCAGGATAGAATTTTTGCTTTAGAATAGATGGTTGAAAATATAAATAATTTACGGCCATAAACACATTTCAAACCATGCTGGAAGGTTGATTTTAGTTGCTAAATGACTTTTAACTGTTTCCTCCCATCTCTAGATCTGCTCCCTAATTACTTATTTCCACAAAGTCACTCCTTTTCTAGGGTGGTGATGCAGATTTACGTTGAAAGAGCACTAGGGCTCAGACTCTGGCCCATGGCAGGCATGAACATCCCTTACCAGTGCTCATCTCCTGAGCATACAGAACTTTGTGTACATATTGAAAAGTTACAAGCCTGGTGCAAATCCATATCCTGTTTGGGCTAGCCTTAAAAATCAATAGAGTTGGCAAAGTTTCTCTGTCTGTGACCTCCTAATACTTTAATTACAAAGTCACAATGGATGTAATTGCTCTATAAAACTTCCACATGCCATGGAAGTACATAGTCACTGAGAATAAGATTGACAAGGCATACTTTGTACATTAAGGTTTCTTTTTCCCCTTGGGACAGCAAGGCTCCACGTAGGGTGTGTTGTGGCAGGAGGTCTGGGCATTTTTCTTCCTGGAATGATGAAGTGCAAACAGTTCTTTCTTTCACATCTGGAGGTTGCAGGTGTGCCACCACGTTACCCATGTCCCTCTGCAGCATTCTTCACCACCGTCATCACGCCCGTAAAACAAACTGGGCTCTTGCTCATGCCTGAGTGTATGTACTGGTAAAAATTTACTGTCACCTCCTGATTTACGAGCTTGCTTTGCACAGTCCTGAATTTAGTGGTGGGTGATGCAGCTCGCTTTGAGTAGTTTCAGCTCTTTGCTTCCACGCCATCGTAATATGATGCAAGTTGCTTCAGGGAGATCCTGGGCTCATGTCTCCAAGGACTGTTGATTAGGACAGAACCAGCCCTAAGAAGTTCAGTGAATGATGAAACTCAAATGGCTCAGGGGCTCAGGCTGAGGCAAAACCTTCAAGTTTTAGGAGGTTTTTTTAAAAAATATTTAGAGCTTCTGGTTTTTCAAAGCCCATCTCAGCATCTTTTCAGAACTCCCCTATTTTTCAAAAAATATCTTTCTGTTTCCAGCTGCAGGAAGAAAGGGCAGGTTTTTTTTCAGCAAGTTTTGACTATTTACAGAGCTTAGCTATGTAAAAAACATTTAACCTTAAATTTGCTTCAAATACTTCCTATTTTACTTTATTATTTTCAGGGACAGGTTTATTTCTTGCTAGTGCTGGATCACAGTTGGGCTTTTTTTGACATGTTACTTAATTATTTACAATTTGAACCACTCATTCAACAGCAAAAATTCAATCCTAGGCTCTAATGCAGCAGTTTTGTCAGAGACAAAATCTGGCTTAAACCCAACATACAACAAATAGTTTGCAGCAAAGGGACAAAGGTACAAAGTCTTGGGAGAAGCCGCTGTTGGTCTTTTGACAAACAGATGAGCCACTGTCAAAGTTGACTTTCTGACGATGTACAGAAATCAGTCCTTCTGACTCAAGAATTCTCAAACTTTTGGGTGATGCAGATATTATCTTCATATGAACAGAATCGCACAAATACCTTGAATATCCACAAGTTGGTCTTTGTACTTGTTTTAATCACATCAGGCTCTCAGGGGAAAGGAAGAGGTACTTTCAGAGGGGAAATTATGTGGCCCAACTCAGATGGCTGCCTTTCAGTAAGCTGAATCATCCTCTGCACGTGCTTTTCCCTCCCTTAGTTGATATGAGAGAGGTCAAAGTGATCAGCCCACTCAGGTGCCCAACTTTTACATGTCTGCATCTACACAGCCCTTCGGAGTCACATAGGTCCCTATTGTGACACTATATTGCTTTAGGGGAGAGTGATTTTGTGTGTACACTGTATTTTGTCATGGTTTTGTCATGGGGAATGAGGGCAAAGGATTAGCTCTGCTTGACTCTCAGCTGCAAAAATGGGTGCAACAGCTCATAGTGGGATCCTGCACTGGGAGGAACCCCTTTAGAAAGGGCACTCCCCAAGCACAGCTTGATGGATGGCACCTATCAAAGGATCAACGCACCACATGACTGCCTAGAACATGGTCAGACAAGACCCTCTGTGGTGCGATGTGCTGGCTACGTGTTTCCATCCTGTAGCTTTATGCGTGGCTTCTTGCACAACTGAGGAAGAAGAGAGCAAAAGGCTCCTGTAAGAGAAGGGGAGGCTCAGTAGAACAACCTCTCTGTGCTTAAAGGATGGCATGGAAAGGTGAACCCAGACTCTTGCCAAATGTGTGGTAAAGATGGTCCAGAGGCAATGCTGATGTTGCAAGACTGGACCATTAAACACAGGGAATCTGTTTATTAGGGAAGTGGCTAAGAGCTGGAATAGTTTGCCTGGGGAGGCTCTGGGATCTTCCTTAATCTTTAGGGATTTAAAAAAATGTAATGGGGCGAAGGCTCTGAGCAACCTGGTCTACCTCAGAAGCAGGAGATGGAACTGGAGATCTCCAAAGGTCACTGTGACTGATGCTGAGATTCTGTGACTTTAGGCTGAGAACTGTGGCAGATATGACAGCATCCATAGAATACAACATCTTTTCATAGCTCTGATCTGGGGAAAAAACCCACAAAGTCCAGTGCTGACATGGACAGGAAGAGAGTATGGTCAGATCTCAATGGCACACTGAGAGAAAAAGGTCTAGAGTCACGCCTACGTCTCTTGCAGCCTCAAGAGATGGAGCTACTGTGTAGGTCACGGAACTCTCCTTGGTCTCTGCTCCATCCATGTTTGAGTTTGCTCTGTAGGCAGTTTCACAAATGTGATCTTGTAAGCCTGATTTTGTAAGGACACGAGGGCTCTGTGAGCCTTCCCTGTGTACCTGTGAGATTTACCCAGAAAACCGTGAAACTTCAAGAAAATTTCAGCTCATTGGAAAAATTTTGAGAGTTAAACTCGTAAAGGAAATGAATTCCTAGGCATTTTTTTGCCTCTTGAAGATAAATATCTGACTAGATAAAAGAGAACTAAGCAATGCACCTATTTGAGGAGTTCTGCAAATGAGAATCCACTTTTTATCTGTTTGTGTATCTATGTATCTATCTATCTAAAACTTGTGTACTCCCTTTATTATGAATAAGCTGATGCAGAGCACATGCCAGGAATAGCAATGAGTGCATTTCACCTGGTTCCCTTCTCTGGTTGCATTCCACATTGAAGGATTAGGATCTTAAATACATATATAGGAAAATGCAAGTCAATGACTATGTTAAAATCATAGTTACAGAGAAGATTAAAAGTGCTCTCTTTCTATCAAGCACTTTCACCTCCTAACTCTGGTATGCACGCTTTCATATCTGAGTCAGTTTCAGTGGAGTGTTCCAGCTTCAGATTTGTCGATATTGCACAGTGTCTGTATCAAAATTCATTTTAATTCATATTTCTGGCTTTTTTTTTTTTTTTTTTTCTGAGACCCTGGATCAGTCATAACTCCTCTGTGATAACTGGTGTTAAAACATCATGAACATTACATTAATTGATTGTATTTACTTATAGTTAAAAATATGTTAATAATACTATAATTTAAAAAGCTGTGTGGTAAAAAAGAGGGAATGTAACTGGTCTGTCATTGTCTAATGTCGATTATACAAAACTGTAGTCACAAAACTCAGAACTTAAACTCTATATCAATATTAATGCCTTTGAGAAGGAATTTAAGAATGACATAAAAGCTGGACCCTGCAACAGAAAGATTTAAAATAATCCACAAATGTTTCTTAGGACTAAGGGAGTTACACAGGAATGACCTCAGATGAATTTCTGAGCTCCAAAATTCCTCCTATAAGCCTTGGGAGGGTGTGTGTAGATAGTTAATTTTTTTTTTTTTTTTTTTTTTTTTTTTTTTTTTTTTTTTTTTTTTTTT
>VWZG01000386.1:97586-118936 GCA_013396735.1 Grallaria varia | reverse complement strand
TTTTGCATGTGAGTAATTAAACATTTTTGCAGCTTTTCAAGAGGAGTAGAGTCTCCGTCCTTTGCACTTATAAAATCTGGGCTAAATACCATTGTGAAAAATACCCTTGTGCTTCAGGGAAATTCATGGGGACTCAGTAAATTTAGCACTGTTGAAATTCCATAGACAGCATCAGGCAGGAGTTAGATGAAGCGATGACAATTGTCCTTGTGGGTGTTAATGTCTTCAGGGGAAACCTTCACCCTGGTCTGGCCTCTTACTGCCCTTTGGACTCATTTGTTCCATTGGGGAGTCTTAGAAATGCCACAACAGCTCTGTGATAGAGTTGAGAAAGGGGAATAAGGCGAGATTTTCTCCCCCTGGGCATGGTGGAAAGCAGATGTGAAATCTAAAAGTGTCCTTTTGAAAGGAATAAATCTGGCAGGATGAGAAGGGACAGCTGGGCAGGAGGGACAATTCAGACCTTCAGTAGGAGCTCTGAAGAGCTCTGCCAATGCCCAAGTCTAGTGCCACCAGGAAGAGGGGAGCAGTCAAGGGGACGGAGGCTGGGAAGTCTCTTTAACCTTGGTGGAGTAAAACCCATTTCCCATATTTTTGCTGGCATTTGGCCCTCAGCTACTTTCCTGCCTGCCCGTCTGAGTCACTGCACTTCAGTCTCTGTCCGGAACAGCTCCAGCCAGTTCAGTCCCAACTGACCAAATGTCAATGATTTCCCTTTTTATTTTGGAAGGCTTGTTTTGGTAACCTCTATTCACGGAGGAAGTCTGGATCTGATAGCTTTCCTGTTTCACTTCCTACCTGTGTTTTACGGGTGATCATCTTTCCTTGTCCTCAAGCAGCAAGTCTCCATGTAGTTTCCCTTCTCAAATGGTTTTTGTCATCATTTTTAATTCCTAGTGGAGATGCTAAACAGTGAGGGAACGACTTTTCTGGTAGGTTTGAAGCACAGCTATGACTGGAAGCACAGGCTATGTCAAAAGAAAAGGAAAAGAAAGATGTGTGTGAAAAAGATCACAAAAGATATTATGGATAATAGCTTAGGTTCATCCTTGAGTTTGTAGGATATATTTTGACAATACTCATCTAACTCTTCCTTGCATGCATTGAATTTTCCCCATATGGTAACATTGGAGTAGAAAAACCAACTCCAAAACAGACAAGAATTATGTGATTTTTAAGAGAGAAAAAAAAGTGTTTGGAAACAAATATTTCATGTTTGGGATTATTTTGGGGTTTTAGGTTTGGGTTTAGATGAAGTTTTCATAAACATTTTTGACATTTTTTTTTAGTTTTAATTAACTGGAGAACAGAGAGTTGTTTTATACTCATAAAATATGGGAAGGCAGGCATCTCATTTGTAGAGGATAAATCCAATTGCACTCTCACTCCAATACAAATTCATTGATTTTAATAGTCCCTGAAAGTTTGTACTGCTACACACAAGATGAAAATTAAATTCTCAATGCACTGGCAAGTATTTGTAATAAAAAATAACGCCATGAACACTCTCCTGTGTGTTGAAGCTGTATCTCTTCGTGAACCTCATCCTGTGTCCACTTTACTGAATCACTCTTTCCTTATGCTGATTTTTAATATCCAGTTACTTCTAAATGATATCTTAATGTAGGACCGGGAATGTTAAATTCATATTTGTGTCCATGAACAGAAATGAAGTTTTTTAGAATCATATTATCATAGAATGGTTTGGGTTGGAAGGGACCTGGAAGGACATTCAGTTCCAACTTCTCTACCATGGGCGGGGAAACCTCCCACTGAACCAGGTTCATCAGAGCCTCATCCAACCCAGCCTTGAACACTTCCAGGGATGGGGAATGATGCTTCCAACTATGTTTTTAGCAGCATTTGTGGTACACGAATAAAAACTTCTTCCCATGCAAAAGGATGTTATGATGCTCCCCAATTCTTTCTCCCAGTGTACTTTTCTCTCACAGACAAAAACACATTTCAGGTGCTCTATTATTAATAACTCAGAAAATTTTATTTTGAATCTTCAAGACATTTTGGAGCTAATAGTATCAGAAAGACACATTTTTTCCATGTATTTATTCCTGTTGCATGGAATCAGAGGGGTCATTTCATATTTCAGATCTGGAATAGGTATTGATTTCCTTCTGGAATGTGTGTGAAGTTTCTTTTATCACCAATGGGAGTTATATATTCACATTAAGCTGAGAACAGGCCCTGATTCATAACCATTTTTCTTCAAGTATAGCTGTAATTTCAGAAATATACAGGCTGCCTTTTCTTTTCTTTTTTTTTTTTTTTTAAGATATATTTCACTGGAAATTCTTCACGGACGTAATTACTGTTTTTTAGAGTCTCTTCAAAATCTCTCCAGGGACCCTTTTTATTATATTTTTCATAACAAGATACAACCATTTTTTGGCCAGCTATATTTTTCTTAGTTGCTAACCTTTCCATTTTGTCAAATCTTTTCTTGGACACCAAGAATTTTGTCTTAGCGAGACTTTATCCTATATTCTCACCTGAACATCTAAGTCTCTGTCCAAAAACTATATAAAACAATTGAACAGTTCCCACTTGCTCCAGCTGAGTATGGATCAGCCCTACAACAGACCTCACATCAAAATTCGAAGAAGAACGTACAGACGTTCCATCTTTTCTGAGAATGAAGCAAACGGAAACCCTACATCTAGATATTTATTTATTTTTGTCTGCCTTGTTGATTTGCTAGTTGTTGAGTCAGTTTTTCCATTGCTACAGTTTCCCCACACTTCATAAAATTCAGTCCGATTCAGCAATGCATTTGAAACTGTTGGTTTTGTATATTCCCACTATCAACCATATTGGGAATGTTTGGCTGAGAGTAGAATAAGATTAAAGTATGAGCACAATTTACTACAGTCTTTGGCCTAGACCAGTAAGATCACCATTAATTTCTGCAGGATAATTTATATACATACAATTTATATCATTATACTGGTTTTATTCCACTATTTTCTCTTCTGTTCCAGCTCCTTTTCTTTTTAGTTTCTTTTTTGGTTTAAATCTTATCAGCTTGCCCGCATGTGATAATTAGACTTGCTTAGTAACATGCTGCAGTAGATGTCAAAAGAAAACTAATTTTTTTCAAGGGTTTATCTGGGGTACAGACAATAGTCTGGAGTTTGGGAGATTCAGGTTATGAGGAATGATGAAGCTTTGTTTTTTTCTCTCCTTTTTTTCAGTACAACGCTATTTGAATGCACTCAATATCCAGAGGCCCCAGATAACAGTCCTCTAAAGCTGAATTCTGCTTGATGGGTACACACAGTCAAAAAAGTTGACTATAATCAGGGAGTATATATAAATTTTACCATGGAAATTGGAGGTGCTGATGTTTGAAGAGGCTGCTCCGTGGTCACAAAAGAGTAGAGTTGAGGATAAAGCCCAGGGGCTGATCATGCTGACACCAAGAGAAAGGAAGGTGTTCAGTCCGTATTTGAACTTCTAAAGTGGGGTCTTGAAAGGAAACCTCAGCAAAACTGGGATATCAGCACAAATCTT
Source organism: Grallaria varia (assembly GCA_013396735.1). NCBI lineage: Eukaryota > Metazoa > Chordata > Aves > Passeriformes > Formicariidae > Grallaria > Grallaria varia. Next base: position 115,408 of record VWZG01000386.1, on the reverse strand, counting down.
TTTGAAAAAAAGTAATTAAGAAAACGTTTATTCATATATATATATTTCTTTCTGATGAAAATGATAAACTTGCATCTTCTCTGTTTCTTATTTTGATACGTTTACTGACATCTTTTTTGCTTCTGCCCCATTGTTTTTAGCTGGCTCTTTTCACGTTTCCTTTCCATTATTGGACTTCAGAAAAAAGGAGAGGTTACAAACAGGGAAACATTCTGTAAATGAACCACATAATCTGCTAATAAATTGCATTTTCTTCAGAAACACTAACTGATTCTTCTATAAAGACATACAAGAGAACCCGCATGTTTTATAAACGCATAAAGGCAGCAGACTATCATGTCAGAATGGAGTTGCAACATTTTGTTCAATCATTTTACCTCTTTTTTTCTTTTTTTTGTGTGTGTGTCTTTTAATTATAGAAAAAAAACCCAGCTTACGTTGACTATTAACCTTATAAAAGGAGCCCTTTCTCTTCTGTCCTTTTTTTAATTCCTCAGTACAATTTTTACATCTTTTTTCCTCTGAGGATTTTTCCAGTCTGTCAATGTGCTTTCTACAAAAGTATATGGCAAGTGGCAAAATGCATTAGAGCTGTTACTTTCCTCAATTACTTAAATTCCCAAACACTGAACTTTTAAGAGTTTCATGTCCAGTGGGTTATGGAAAACTTGGTCTGTATCAGAACAGAAGACAAGTTAATAGCCCTGTGTTTACCTACTTGTATATCTCCAATTAATCACCCAAAGAGCTCAAATGATAGTCAGCTCTAAACATTACTAAAAGCTACTGGTTGGCACCATTTGTTTTGTTTGGGGGCACCAAAGGAACTGGAGATTTGCTTTTGCAATTCGTTAAAAGATATATCGAGATCAGTTCAACATCTCTCGATCACTGAAGGCTTATGGGGCTGTATTAAATAATTTAAGATAGAAGTGAGATGTTTTCACATACAGCCCCCCAGTGTTGTGGCATCAAGTGGTCCGAAGGGTTCTTCAGCTCCCATTTAATCCACGTGTTCTCCGAATAGCCCAGGATGTGTCTAGAAAATGTATTGAAGTGACAATTAAACACATACACACACAAAACAAAATGTCATTTCCTATGTGTGGGCACGTACACAATCATACAAAAATCTTCTTTCACATTGATTTGAAGGAGATCAGTCCTGTGTGCAGCCCCACTGGACTCTGTTCAGTCCCACAGTCAGCTCTGCGTGTTCAAGCCTGGTGAAAATATTGGCACGTCCTTCTTGAATATGACCATCAAGGTTCCATAAAAGTAAAAACGATTGAGAGCTGTAGCTTTTGGATGTGAAAAAAGGTTTCAGAATGTGCTTCACTCTGTCCAGCAGTTCACCCAACACAGATGAAACCTTCCTGAAACTAATGAGTGTCCTGTGTTTGGTGGGAATATGGGATTGTAAATGTGCTTTTTAATTTTTTTGGTTTTTGGTTTGGTTTTTTTGGGGGTTTTTTTTGGATTTTTTGGGGGTTTTTTGGTTTTTGTGCCTACATAGGCCCTCCATATTTGATAAGTAACAGGTTTTCAGGAACCCTGGAACAGTAATTCTGATGTTTTTGTAACGAGAGTAAGATCATGAGTCTAGTGAAGGGAACAACAAAGCTACCACAAGAAAGTCTTAGATTTCACCCAGAACAACTTGATTTTCCCTTCCTTTCAAAAACCTATAAAGGAATTTTCTTTCCATTGCCAATAGCCTTGACCAGGTAAAGTATTATTTCTATCACCATTGGGCTGGAAAACTTGAGAGGTTATTCACTGATGAAATACAGACTGTGCAGCATCTATATATGAGTCCCTTGAAAGCTAATTATGTGTGCGTATATATATGTGTGTGCATATATACATATACAAACACGCACTGACAAATGCTGTTTCCCTACATGTTCAAGAAGTTTGAATGTATAAAGAGCAATCACTCACTCAGGTAGTTTTTGAAAACATCAACTGGAATTTCCATTTTGATCCTGTTCAGATTTAGCCACCTGTTCGTGCATGAGCACAGAGACCACCTATGAAGATCACACAGTGAGATTTATAATGGTGATCAGCCATATTATTTAGTTAAATTATGGTATGTGTCATTTCTTCTAGAAACAGGTGCATTTTATGCTATCTGTAATCAAATGACTACCCCCATAATCATCCAGAGAATGCCTCTGAGAAACAACATGCTTATTACAAAACCCAAATAAATGATTTCTAAGAAAAAAGAGACAAGAGAGCAGATCTTCCTCCATGGCTAATCACACTCCTCAGCTGATGTTGCTGATAAATTCGATGATAAAATCGGGAGGGACTTTCACAGGGGAACTTTACCTTTAAAGCAGCTTTGTAAGACTCAAACCTCCTTACATTGCAGATCTGCTGATCCCTGTTGTCTAACTGTGGTTACATGTGCTGACTCCAGTTTCAAAAATAATTTCTTAATCACTTTTGGCTCATCTTGGTTTTTCACATTGCAAAGCCGGTGCAGCTGTGGAAGGATGGACCAGATTCCATTCTCCCTCACACCTCATCAACATCAATGTTAATTAAGTTCCGAGTTTGGGGCCAAGTTACACCCTGAGATACAAATGGCCTCCAGACTGGGCCAAGGGCTTTTCTCTTTATTTGTGCCATGCTTGGCATGATGTGGTTCACGGATCGTGTCTGGGATTCCTGGGGATTACTGCTGTAAAGATAATAAAAAGCAATATTGAATCAGTTTAGTAAATGGTGTTAATTCCTTCACGAACAACAGTAGTTTTGGGATCAGCAGGCCAGTTTGGTGTCTATCTTGTACAGTGCCCCACGGTCCTGGTCTTCTGATTGCCCAAGCTGGAGAACACGGTGTTGCTCACTATGAATTACTCCTGTCTCCCTGCAAAGCAAAGCAGAGGGTGCAGTGGAGGGGTTCATGTTCCCGTGCCATTCTGGGAGCAGGGAAGCACTGCCAGACCAGCACATTCTGAGACTGCCGAAACTCTGCAGACAAGCAAATCCTTCCCTCTTACATATTATGCCCCAAACTGTTTCCTACTTCTGCAAATCAAACGAGCTGCCCCATTAAATGCTTCAGACCTGCCATACCTTTCAGGGTTTTGTTCAGTTCAAGCAGACAAGTCCTCACAGCAGCACAACCCTGGCTCTCCCTCTCTCTCTGTCTCTCCCTGCAGTGTTACTTGAGTCCTCATTTTGAAATGCCGTAATAGCACGGAATAACTATTTAGTTGAACACAATCACACAATTGTGTGACAAGACAAATGTAATGTAGAGCGCAGGGGAAATGCGATCCTAAACTCAGGACATCCATTCTGCACCAGAACAGTCGAGAGCTATGTAGTTTTTGAAAGCCAGTCTCCTCTTGACAATTACCTTCAATTAATGGTACGCTGCACTAAGCAGAAAATAAAAACTATGCCATTAAATCCTTCGATGCAGGCTGGAAGGTTTCCAGGTTGGCTCTAAACTGCCCTAAAGAGCCTGTGTTCATATTACATAGTTATAACTTTACAGGCCTAAAAGAATATGAATCAACAGCCATTTCTGCTGTCCCCTGCACTTGACAAAGCTTATGTCTGAGAGCTTTAATCCTGGTGTAGCCAGGATGTATGGAGGCTGCTTTGTGTCCAACATACACACTTTTGTGTCCAACGTATAAACTTGTCGACAAACAGCCTCTGCTCTTTAAAATCAAATAGTTACTATACAGGTCTTCTCTTTTTTTTGGTCATTTGAACAGTCTTTACATTGGAATCCATGCACTTATAAACAGATCCTTTATTTATATGTTCTCTGATGCATGGGTTTGGCCAAGCTCTGCAAATGAGACCGTGATCAGCCAGCACTGCTGACTGTGAGGTGTTGCAGGATACACCAGCGTGCCTGTCCCAGTCCCACCCCACAGTGGAGGGACAGGTGGGATCCTTGGGAGCAGCTGTCACCTCCCAACTCTCCCTCCCTGACTTACCGCGGATGGCTTTTAGCAATTTGATGATTTTGCTGTACAGAATGGCCAAGAGGACTGGCTTTCCAGGCTAGAGTTCATCCAAAACTTTCGATGAAAGTGTTGAGAGGTGAGAGGGACCATGCTCTGAAATACCTCCTGCTTTTAATTGTCTTTTTTGTCTTTAGGACTTAGGCCTCAGTGAGCTAAGGTATTTTCTAAGTTGCAACTTGGCTAAAAATTTTTTCTGTCAAAACAAGATGGATGTGAAAACATGCTTACAATGAGGCAGTATCTTTAAAGGGAAACACCTCACTTTAATATAAAAATATATTTTCTTCAGTTTTCAGCCAAAATGTTTGTCTTTCAAAGGCAGAGCCGCTTTGCATTTGCTTTGCATTGTTAGTTTTTAATTAGACTTTTCAGTATATCAAACAATTGTAAACACTTTCCTCTGATGTGTTTAGAACAACTCTCAATATCCTATTTAATACCTTAAGAACCAAACTGGGGAGGTTGTTCCTGCTTGTTGCTTGTGTTCAGGCTGATTATGGAGGTAGCCTTGGCACTCAGAGACACCCAACTGGTGCCCAGTACCTTCCATCACCACAGTCCTCAGTGGCAGAGAAGCTGGAGCAGCCTTTGGGCTGCAGGTTTTTGCACTATTAGCTGGAGGAAATATCTGGGCAATATCAGAATATGTGGGAAAGAAGGAGGACAATACAGGGCTTCAAGCAACCTGGTCTAGTGAAAGGTGTCCCTGCCCATGGCAGTGGGTTTGGAACTGGATGATCTTTAAAGTTCCTTCCAACCCAAAGCATTTATGATTCCATGAGATTCTAAGACATGAACCTCTCTGATGCAAAGATGTGTCCCAGCAGCCTGATGCCTCTCCATGTAAGGAAAAGACTCAGGAAAAATGTCCCTAATGTCACTGAGAGTGGCTTGGAGCATGGACGTTACCACGTCCTATCCAAGCAAAGTATTTGCTATCCAAAGAGCACAGGATTGTTACCACAGCCCAGCTCAGTCACCTGTACTCCCTCTGGAAAACATGTCTGAGATATCCCCAGGGTAATTAAGCACATTTCACTTGATCATTTTTCATATGGGACCAAAAAGTCCTTCAGGTTCTCCCAGCGAGCAGTCTTATGTGTTTGGGTTATTGTGACAGTCATCTTTTTCAATTTAATTAGGGTTAGGGTTAGGGTTAGGGTTAGGGTTAGGGTCTAATAAGACCCTGATGCATGTTTTTTTTACTTTTTCCTTGGTTTAGAGTGGCAATTTTTCAGCTTCTCTTGTTTCTTTTTGCCCACCCATACAAAGAATTTTTCCGCATGTTTTTTCTTTCTGTATCACTCAAAGAGTACTTTCGGCAGCTCTGAGGAGAGGCCAGTGCACGTCACACCTCCTTGGTGTATTGCAAAACTACACCAACATCCTTTGCTATTTTGAGATATTTGGCAATTAATCCTTGAAATAAGAAATGCAGCAATGAAAGATGATCAATAATATCTACAAGGACAGTACTGTGATAATGTGGTAGAGTCTTCCTTGTTTCCCTAAAATTCTTCCGGCAAACTTTAGCTCAGGTTAACTTGTAATCATTAATGCAACTGCATTTGGCCCCAAAATATTCACACTGTTTAGAGCTTTGCTTCTGAAACACGTGATTATTCAGACCCAAAACCAGAAATATGTGCTCAATGCACAAGATGCCAAGCTGAGATTAAACCCACTAAGGTCTACAAAGCCTGCTGCAAAAATGATAACTATCTTTTTCAAAATCCCAAGCAAAAACATGTACGTCAAGTGAGATGGTTGATAAAATATGAATATCAGGGTAGGACTAAGTTGTGGGTTAGTTTCAAAGAATTTATTTTCCTCTGAGATGCAAAAATTATCTCAAATCTTACAACCCATTTCTGAACACTGCATTTATAAATTCTGATGACATGAGGTTTCTTTCTATGGCAACACATAACTACAAAAGACCTGTTTATTAAAAAGCATCTGTGGTTCACTGGGAGTTTTGGGGTACTAATTTTTTAATCCTAATTTGTCTGCCATTCGTTACGTGCATGCCCACAAATGTACAGTTTTCTCACACTGGACTTGTTCGCTGTGAAAGATGAAAACCCAGAGATGGGTCATCTGATTCTGACAGAGACATCTGCCACAGCACAATTAAAAGGTGGTATGATGGGGATTTCTCTGCTTTGGAGAGCTGGTCTGAGCTGCTGCTAACCCTGTTGTCCCAGGGGGTTCTCATGTTAATCCCAGACCAAATTCTTCCCTGTTCCTCACTGTAACTGTTCATCTGGGATGTGGTAAGGTTTAATTTAAGCATTTCTTACAGGATTGTCTGTACACATTGCTTGTGAATGCAGAGTTTTACAATACAAATCACAGAAACAAATAGATTTTGCTTTCTGGCTAATGCAACTGGAGTAATTGAAGCTTATTTATGGGAACAGTTTTTATTCCTACACCACAAAATGTCATGAAACTACCTGCTGATGACTAACTGATTTTACTCCAGCATGAGCTGGAGTATTCACCCTGTAACTGTGTCAAAGCGAAATTTATTTTAGATCCTTTGAGCTCTTGATTCATAGACTTTAAGCAACAAAGACTCTACAACATTAAGGGATTAGCTTTGCTAAGATGTGGTGAGTGGCACGCTGCAGTCAGGGTTAAAAAAACAGGACAGCTTTGGCTTTCAGGCATTTGCTTCCCTTCAGTACCTACGAAAGGTACTGACATCAGGTTCAACCTACCCGGGTGATGTTTACTGCTTAGTGTGAAGAGAAGTGAGAGCACTGGGGTTCTTTTCATGTGCTGAGAAAAGATGGTGTAAGACCACCAAGTGTCTCCCGTTTGTGGTCAGATGTCTCTCTGCAGAGCCACATTTAGGCACCAACATAATTCCCTTATCAGATTCCTTCCAAACTCTCAAGATTCTGAAGTACCCCTTCACTCTTAGAGGTCCTTCAGTTGCCAAGGCTTCGTTCCCTCCTTCTTGCTATTCCCCCGTGTTTTTAAATCCTCTGGATTCATCGTGATCCTTCTCTGCGTTTCCTGGTCACTCTGAATTGGTCTCCTCTATGTCTGGGTAATCAGCAGCAGTAATTGATGACATTTAGATATGTCTGACACTCAAGGAAATGTGGACATCTGGATTCCCTCTCCTCTAAGACTTGCTGGGATTTGGGTTTCCACCATAATTTGAGGTTCTCATTTGGACCAGCGTGTAGCTCTTCACTAAACTAATGCTGAATAATTAATCAGTAGTAAGAATCCTTGTATGGAGGCAGACGAAACAGGCAGTTGTGAAAATATGTTTTTGGACTTGCCTTTCCCTTGAAAGTATTCAATTTTTTTTGTTCCTTGGACAAGCATAGACCTAATTTTAGTCAATCCACTTTTGAACTCTACAGGATTTTTGCCTGAATGAAACGCAAAATAAGACTGAATGTTAATTCCAATATTTGTCTAATGTGACAAAGAGACAGCTCTAATTCAACTATTTTGATGATTCATGGATGAACTGTACAAGTGTTAACACATCCTATCATTATGATTTCTACACTCCCACCTGCTTCTTTGCTTCACCCACCTGTTGCATCTTGCCTTCTAGATTGCAAACTGTTGGGGACGGCACGTTGTTTACTCCGCATATGTTGAACTATGTCTAAGTTCGACCCAGTTTAGGCTTCTAGGCTCTTCTGTAAAAATAAAAGTTGAGTGTAATGAACATCAGAGATAAGCAGAGGCAATAGTAAGATACTGATTACTTTTCGGATAGGAATCTTTAAAGTGCATTTTATTTTTTACTAATGGTATATTTAATGCGTGATAATGATCGTAGTGAAAAATCTGATTGGAAAGTAGACACCTGTTGTTTTTTATTCTGCAAAGTAGTTAAATGAGGTCAGCACTTTAAGCTTTCTCCCCTCCCTTCCCTCCAGCCCAGAGCTGACCTCGCCTTGGTTAACGCCGCATAAAATTGCAATGTCTGGTCCCACCAGTGCCTAGTGGTGGGAAAATTAACATGTGTTAGCTATTCACTGGTAACAATGCTGGGGTGTTTCAAGGGGGCTATCACTTGTTTTCTTGTCTGATATTCCATGGACTTCTCCACACAGGCTGACTCTAATGATGAGCTCTTTTATGGTTGCCATTCCTGCTTATCGTGAGGAATTTTCAACCCATTCCAAGGGTACCACCAAAGACATCTCCTCGTAGGTAAAGCACCTGGCATGATCTGGATTCAAGCCCTTTCCCAAGAGGATATGGGCTCATGTGCCTGTTGGGCTGGTCCCCTCCACCATGTATCTGTTCGAACAAGAGCGTTGTTGCCTGTTTGGCAATAAAATGTTTTCAGCAGACACCCGTCATCAATCAAAGCATTATCATTAATAATCACAGTGAGACATTGGGCAGAATGGGAAATTAATCACAAGTGGCAGGTGAAGCGCCTCAGTGCAAGAGGAGCTTTTCTGCATGCTGAACAGGGGCATTTTTCTGTTCACAAATGGAAACACTGGAATTAATTCAGAGTTACATCATACATTCCTCTGCTTGTGTAAAGGGCACAGTGTATGATTGCATACCAAATGGTGTAAAATTCAGAGTAGTATAAAGTGTCCTCATACAATCCCACAACAGTGAAACGGGGTGACAATTTCTTGAAACATTGGGAATTCAAATTTCCAGTGGTTGGCAAAATGATTCAGATAATTTCAGGACTCACTGTGACTGAAAAAAATAATACTGTAATTATCATCCTTCTCCTTCTCACATGGCCCCCTCAACAGGTGCTATGAAAACTGCAGTGATTAAAAATGCAGGCTAATAATGTCGATTTAGTCTGATTAATAAAGTAATAAAGCTGATTGAAACCTAAATAATTCAAATGAAAGTCCTTCTCAATATATCAACAAGTTGAGCTTACGTCACTGATTATAGCAGCTTTTTGTTACTCTCTCCCTGAAATGGAAAATGATTCATTCTTTCATTATGACAGTTACGATTTGAATATCATGCTGAGCTAATTGAAGCTTGCCTTTACGTTAGAAAAATCTACAAGGCACATCTACAGCGTGCATGTGTCTTTTAATAGCTGCTGTCCCAATGCTATATTTTCTTTTTTTTAACCAAATCTTATTTTGCCCCTGTAATTGAGTGACATAAATTCACACAGAATGAAACTTAATAGACGTATATTCAAATAAGTCACGGAATGTACATTTAAGCAAGAAATGTCCAGTATAGTTTTCAGCCCTCCAACGTGTAAGCAATGATGAATCTGACACTGATAAAATATTGGTACAGGAGCCTTATTGTTTCAGATTTTAACTCAGCAGAGTGTGGGGGTCTCTGGATGCCTATGAGAAGGACAACTGCAGCCATGTAAGTATGAAAAAAGTGATGATGGCAATCACAGGATATTCAGGACCTGGTAGTCCTTCAGCACACCCTCAATTGAGAAGAGATGAGCAATAAACACTTATCACATTTGATATAAGACTACTTTTTCAGAGTAAAAGCCATTTCAGCTTTCCAGGCTCACATTTCTCTTTTAAATGAAAGGCAAATATTGGCTGGCACTAAGACGGAAGAGTGTTGTATTCTTTTTGAGGTGCATGTCCCTCGAAGGAGAATCAAACTGAAAGAGGGCACATTTAGATTAGATATCAGGAAGAAATTCTTTACTATGAGGGTGGTGACGCCCTGGCACAGGTTGCCCAGAGCAGCTGTGGCTGCCCCATCCCTGGAAGTGTTCAAGGCCAGGCTGGATTTGACCTTGGGCAATGTGGTCTAGTGGAAGGTGTACCTGCCCATGGCAGGGGGGTTGGAATGAGATGATCTTGACAGTCTGTTCCAACACAAGCCCTTCTATGATTCTATGACCTTATTCTCCAGTATGTAGGACCCCTCTCTTTTTGCTGACATTTTCTCGGATGATGGTAGAGTTCTGAAGTACAGGAACATGAGTCTAATACCTACAGTCAGATCCAAATGAATCTTTTCCAGAATCTTTTTTCTAGCAGTGAATGATACAAGAGTTTTAGGAAAAGAGAATAATTAATTGTTTGATAATCAGTGATTAACATCACTTTAGCTGAAATTATTTGGGGCATAAAGTGTTGTAACTTTAATAGACTATTCTGCTCATTTGATTAATTTCTCTTTTTTTGCCTTTATTACATCCTAGTGCAATAAGTTCTATAGCAATATGAAAAAAAAGTATATTCCACATATTAATAGAACATACAATTATTAAAAATATAGCTCACAGTCAACATCAGCAGACCTTTTTCCAAGTCAGAGTCATATTTGCTTTAATACTTCCTTGGATTTTCCAACCTCAGCTGATGACAGTGTTGTCTTTCTACAACTTTAGAGAAGAGGATGCTCCAGCCACAAAGACCTACCTTGCTATCACTTCCAGGCTAAATGATATCTAATGATAGCCTGAGAGAATTTTAACTTGTTAGACCAATCAACATCCAGCCTAACAAACTCCAAGACTGTTATACCAAGCCTTCATGCTTATCGTCCCTTGACAAGAGCACTGAAAGGACTGTTTCCTGTTTCCTGGATTACAGAAGCCCCATGTCTCCCTGGGTGACTCCTCTCAACTCTGGAGCAGAAGTCGGATATTGCAGGACCCTTCAGGAAGGTGCTGTAGTGTTCATCTGGGTTGCATTTTGAAGGAGGTGGGGAAAAACTTCAGAGACCACAGTCACAAGCTGACTTTCCAGCAGAAGTTCATCTAAGTCTGACTGTGTACAAATTTGTTTCAACAGCTCCCTCTTTAGTGAGATATACGGGCAATTTCTTAAGGACTCTACCACTCTTCTTCATAATCTGCTCCTATTGATAAATTGCCACCGGAAGACAGAGCAGACCTTGGTTTCCATTAGAAATCAAGATATACATTAGAAACAGATAAGTAGTTCCAGGTCTTAAGGGTTGAGTGCCTGTGAAATGTGTGCAATAATGCATTTTAATGGTTACACTCAATAAGAAGAACAATAACTAGTAACTAACCCAAGAATATTTTTTTTTTTTTTTTTGAGGTGTCTAGTTGCTTTAAAACACTCAGATGTGTTTCAAGGACACAGAATTTTGGGCTCATGGAAACACTCAAAATTGAGGCACGTTCCTTAACAGGGGCAAGGTAACCCTTGGGGTTGCTGAGATTGGGAAAAGTGACGGTTGAAATAAAAACTGCCTCCAAGTCAATTGGGAATATACTGCTGAAAAAGAAAATCAAAGAGCAGAGAAGGGGAAATGTACTGTCATTTTCTGTTAAGGAGCTCATTTTTTGCCTCTTTTTAGAACCATTCAAAATTACTTCTGGCACAATTTAATAATCTACATCAGTTTCCCAGGAGTTAAGATAGCAAATGATATTATGGCAAAAATGTCTTAAATAAAATAAACCACAGTAAAACCAGAAATGTTTCTTTTTCATCAGTTTCCTGAATAATTCAAGAGCTGTAACATCCATTTTTAAATTTTACTTAGATGGGGATATTCTTCCTCCTAAATGACAACAGTATTTTAGTACAAGGCATATGCAGTGGAGCGGAATTAGGTTAAGATTAGGTGTTATGTAAGAGATTGTGTAATGTAACTCTTTCACATGAGATTGTGCAATTGTCAGTATTAATTGTAAGCAATTATCCATGTTCTTTGGATAGTGTTCTCATCCTACCTCCCCAATTCTGTGAGTCGCATTCCAAAAGCTTTGTGAGGGGGAGAGAGGGTAGGGAGCATGGGGTGGCAGCGACGGAGGGAACTCCTGCCACGTTTCACAGCCGAGGGAGACACAGCTCTTGTCACATTCATGATGTTGCCCAATGGATGTGGGCTGCGTGATCCTGCCTTAGCAGCCCTGCCTGACTTCCTCTAGCCTGTAAACTCCTGTCCCATGGACACATCATCCCTCAGCCATGATCCTGTCCTGGCACAACATGACAAATCTCATAGATGAGCCACCCATGACTCAAGGGCCACAGCTTGGACATCCTTGGCCGTTTCTTCATGCACGTCATGGACCAAATGCATAACAATGAGTTAGGTTGATTCCAGCAGAGATTAAATGCATATAGAGGAAGGATCTGAGACGACCTGGGCTTGTTTTTACACTCTTACTGCACTCAGCTTTTAGGATAAGGACTCTGGCAATGGGCTCTGTTGGTCTTTTGAGTGTTCAGTGGGGTGGTGTAGCACCCTTTGGTTGGGTAGAAAATAGTGTCAGTTTGCAGGCAGCACACATTAATTCTTTTTAGCACGTCTCCTGAAGGCCGTAAGAGAGGTAGGATGGCTTGGGATAAAGTCTGGGAGGTACAGAGGGACAACATTTGACAAAACCTGCTTTTCCTGTGTCTGAGAGGTGGTGATGATCATCAACCTGGAGAAATGCTGTTCCATCACAGACTTCCTGCTCTGTCTTTCAAAACGGGTAGGATTCACCAGGCCAAAGACAGATGTTGACAACAGAGACATCTATGCCTGTGCAAGTCAATCCAGTTTCTCTTTACATTCAGGGGAAATCTGGCTGATACATCACGCAAAGCCCAGAACTATTTATCACATTCTCAAAGATTCTTCTCAATTAAGTCATATGAACTATGCCTAGAAAGTGCCTGTTTTTCTCTCTTAACAGTAAAGAGGGCCAGAGAGGAAAAGTTCAGTTACAGATTTCAAAAATGGATGGGTATGCCTGAAATTTGCTCAAATGAATCATATTTTATATTCCTCAGTGTCTCATGTGTAAAAGGGAGATATCAGTATAGCCTTACCACTGAAAGGTTCACTACTTGGAAAATACAATATTTTAATTTTTTGTCGTTGTTGTTTATAAACCCACAATTTATACTATAGTCTATTCGATTTTACAAATGAAATAGCAAGTAAAATGATGTGCTACTAGGCAAACAAAAGCCCCTTCTAAGCTTATTGACACAAACTTTCCTCCCAGCTGATGTTATCTGTTTTCAAATTATATTAGATCATATCTTACCAGGAGAGCAAGCAGGCTGGTTAAGTGTAGAACCGAGTCTGATGACACACCAGTTTTATGCATTTAGCTCCAAAAATTTGAATGAAGATTCAGCTGGTGTGATATCACCACGTAGCTAGAGCACATTCAGAAAAATCATGAAGCCCATTTGTGAGCTTTTTGAGTAGTAGGAAAGGAAAGAAGAAAATAAAGAGAGGCAATGAAATAATTAGCTTTAAACCTGTAAACATAAAATTGCAGTTATTGAGATTAAACAGGCAATGTCAAAACCACATTCAACTCTCCCCATCTGTCCTATGTAATGCATTGACAGAAGCCCATCAAATCTGATCCCTCCAAACACCATCATCTGCCTTTTTTTTTGTGCTCTCCAAACCATTTATTACTCTAGTGAAAAAAATGCCACTCTCAGGGGTTGTGCAATAGTCATTGCAATATTTCTAGCCCTTTATACTAAACCAGAGGATAATAATGGCAGTTCAATGTACATTGTAGGTCACTTTCAACTAAACTATTCTATTCTGTTTGAAAACATTCTATTCCAGTAATTAATAATGTACCTTAAAAGCAGTGATGACACACTTAGCCCTACAAAGACCTGAGCTGAGTTTGAAAGGAGCTGGTTCAACCAAGAGGGGAGAAGTTCCAAACAGCGGAAAAATTAAAACAAAGTGTAATTTTAATCCTTCTCTGAGCGCCTCTACAGCAAGATGAAAGTACTAGCAAAACAAAACAATACAGAACCTGAAAACAAACCCAAAATATCTGGTTTATATGAGGTAATATCATTCAGCTCCTCTAGTTTGTGTGCCACTTTCATGACACCAACAAGGACCCCTTTCCAGGAGACCGGTGCACTGAAAACTGCAAAATTCAAGGAGAATCAGGTTTTATAGCTGTAGTGACATTTGGGTTATCGATGCATTGAGCTATTGATGTGCACTTTAACTCCAGGAACATAAAGTGTGCCAAAACAACATTGCGTGTGGGAGTTATTCAATAACATGTGGAATGTAAATCTATCCTCTATCTCTTTGCATCAGGGACATTAATTAATGGTGTGATGAGAATGCCATTTTCAACTTGCAGTGAAAGCTGGGAGAAACTGCCAGTGAACCTTCTGGCTTTAATAACTGTGCCTTTAGTTCAAAGAAGGAAAAATTAATTTAATCATTAAACTGAAGGATTTTCCTGATCGTTATGAGATTGAGCTGTAGGTAGAGCTTGCAGTCTTTATATTAGAGCAGTGAAAGTGTGGATGCCTCTTTCAATGTCAGCATTTTGTTTTGTTTAGTTTTTGCTTCAGAAGATTATGCAAATTCAAGTTCAGACTGTTGGAGAGAGTGGGACAAGGCACTGCACGTGCTCTGGGAAACATAGTGTGGGAATTGCCATATGGTCGTTCCCATGTCCAGATAAATCCATCCCTAGTTCACCAATTTACAGGTGCATGAACCAAAATGGGTCTGATCCTGTAGCTTTTACTGAAAACTCTTCTTCCCCAATGCCATATCCTTTGCTTTGGGATTTCCTGGGTCAACAAATCCAGTGTTTGCTACTGCAGATCATGACGATGAGAAAGATAAAGAGTATATCGATCTCAAAGAATACTGAGACTGTGAGATCTCATAATAGTGTGACCTGGAGATATTGTCTGCTAGGAATAGAGCACATGCTTAAATCTTATGAAAACAGGTCCTCACAATTTATGCAGCAATTCCAAATGTAATATACAATGTCTAAGAAATCCAGGGTCATTTATTAGCTGGCAAAACCCTGGCTACGTATCTTTCTTAGAACAGCACCTTTAATGAACTCTCAATGTGCAAGCTAATTTCATCATGTGCTAGCGTGCCTTGTTGAAGAGAAATCTTGTTGATGTCTGGCTGATCTTTACTGGTTAGAGATAAGAAATTCTTTATCCATGTCAAGAATGGTACAATGAAACAAACCCTATCAATGCATGGGTAGCACGTGCATCCGTAGGGGGAGCTGCTTAGGGATTTTTCCATTAGGATATTTTACAGTGCAAAAAGTGCCAACTCATGTGAGTGGTTTTTTTGGTTTTGTTTCTGTTTTTCCCTGAAGAGTTATTTTTGTCTAAGGAATTATTTGACTGAGGGAGAATGGGGTAGGACAAAGAGAATGTCGATCACATGCTGTTCTCCACAATAAACTGGGAAGAAGCTTGTTTGAGTCCCTGCTCTGAATCACACAGTGATGCAGCTTTCTGAACCCAGAATAGGTTCAGTAAGCACAAGCCTTTCCATTGGTTTTTAGAAAGGAGGCAGAAACTGAACAATTCCGGCGTGGAATAAAACAAACAAAAAAATATTCCAAATATTTTTCTCATGACATTAAGGGAGAGGTGCTACCTATAATTTCACATTCCTATGAGCATGTGCATCCTACAGGTAATTTTGTTATACTGCACAATTAACGTAGAGCCATTTCCATTGTGACTAAAGGATGACCAAAGTCCTCACACAACCCACCTCTCCTTCCCTTTACCAGCCTCTCCCGTTCCCATTGGGACCATCTCTGCTCCTCGTTCGGATATGAGTCCCCCATGACAGCCCTTCCTTGAGCTCTAAGGACTTTCACATGCTTCTATTGACTTTTGGGTCCACTCTTTGGGGAGGGAGATGGAGCACTGAACAAAGGGTATTGAATCCCAAGAAGACTTCCAAGCCCTGAGTGTTGTCTACTGAGTGGATCAGAGAATGGTTCTCATGTAACTCATTCAATGCATTTGTCAAGGATGTGCAAGTGCAGGTGCCTTGATGTGTTTGGGACATTAGTTCAGCAACTGGGGATTGTTATAAACGAAAAAGTCAGAAAATGAATAAAGACCCTTTCTTATTGTTTGGAAGTTCCTAAAAATTATTGAAACCTGTTTTTTATGCCCTTAAACATCATTGCAGGAAAATGCTAAAAGACAAGTTTAAAAAAAATTAATTCTTCTTTAAACATTCAAAAAAATTCTCTATACTTTATAGGATAAAACTGTCAAACTCTTTTCCTTTTGTCTGATAATTTTTATATTCACATAATCTTAGAACTGTTATTTCCTGGTTGCATATTGACAAAATATTCCCATATTTTCACTGAGAACAACTGATTTTGGTTTTTGAAAAAAAAAAAAATTCTGCTACTGGTGGTGTTTAAAACTGATGGAGATTTAAAAGTCGTGATAGTACTTGTACAAACATTTTTGAAGGCCAATATCCAACTGATTAGATCTCTGAAAAACTAATTAGCTAATTTTCTTGGAAGTCCACAGCAAATTGAAGTATTATCCAAAGCTTAAAGCTGAGAAGTTGGAGAAGGTTTCATTTATTAAAAAAGGCCAAATTATTAACACTTAACAGAGCTTGTTAATTATGTCAGTACAGCAGAGCTGTCGTACCCTTTAATTAATTTTATAAAGCAGTCATTATTTTAAAATAAGTCAATATAAACTTAGATTATCTGAGTTGATTTTTATTCCAAGCTCCCTCATTTGAAACTAGTGTAACATCCCTCTCTAACCTGAGTTAATTGTTCTTCAAAATCATAATAAAAATATGGGATTTAAGGATATTAAGATAGCTTCTTATATCTGAGGTTCATGGTGCAAGCAGAGCAGCTACTGGCACTTGCAGACTTCAAAACAAGCACAGCCTGCTATGAAATGCCAAAATCATAAGTTAAAAGTTGTATGCGAAACATCTGAATTTAGTTTCCTATGTCCAGGGACTGATGGCTTTTATTGCTGTTCCTTTTGAGATGCAAGTTACCCCAACACAGAGGGAAAGGAGAAGCTCTCCGAGTTCTTGCATTTCTGCACTGCAATGTGTCCAGTCATCAACCAAAATCAGTTGGTTCCTCCTAGAAAATAATAATAATGAAAAGCAGAATTGCAAGGGACAGGGAATTTTTTAAATTTTTCACCAAAATGAGAAGTCCATTTATAAGATTTAAATATAGAAAAATATTTTTTGCTATAGTCAGCCATAAATTCAAAGATAATTTTACAATGATTTTAATTGGTCTCTTCTTTAGTTTCCTTCATCAGGAATTTGGCCTCATCACACTCAGGAGGTGTCAGACTCCTTAGAGTAATTTAATTTTATGTGAATGATGCTGATTTTTGCTTCTATTCTCTCTATTCAAACAATTCTCTATTCTATTCTATTCAAACTCCTGTTTGTGATACAGTCCCTTTTTAACACCATTTAAAGAGAATTATGCAGGTTTTTTGTTTTTTTGTTTTTTGGTTTTTTGTTTTTTTTTTCTGGTATGACTTGTCAGTGCTTTTTAAAACATGATCAATTTTGTTTGGGTTTTTATGTTTGTTTGTTTTGCTTTGTTTTGTTTTGTGTTTTCTAGATGCAGGTAAGAAAAACTACTAAGAAGTGTTAGACTAAAACCTAACAAAACCAGAAACCCCACCTCGCCCAGCATAAAAATAGCAACACCATATTTAAGGAAACATCTGTCAGGGGAAGCAGAATGAAATACCTTCCTTNCAGCACATGAGGCTAAATAGACTAATAATGCATTCTACAGTAGACATTCATCTCCCAAGGAGTCATGCGTTTGGTGCTGGCACCAACACAAGATAAGCATTTTGATTTGTGGATTTTCAAGATCCCATTTGGGCTGAAACAAAAGAAAAAAAAAAAAAGAAAGAAACAGCTGCTTCACTTTCTCCAAAATTCACCTTCGCTTTTACTAAACGGGACACGGCTGGGTCTACTTTTGCTCAACATTTAGGGGTTTGCTGGGGAGTTTTTTTTCGGTTTGATTTTTCAAAAGCAAATTCTAGTTAAGATGTATCAAAAAAAAAA
>VWZG01000386.1:82801-97480 GCA_013396735.1 Grallaria varia | reverse complement strand
AAAAAAAAAGGAGATGAGATGATAAAAGGAGTTCAAAATTAAATGTTACCGACAAGTGTTTACAAGTTGATCACAGAAATTTTGCAGTAGCTCGTGACTGTCGGTACATAAAACAGACTAGAAATTATAATGAAAATANTTGTTTTGCTTTGTTTTGTTTTGTGTTTTCTAGATGCAGGTAAGAAAAACTACTAAGAAGTGTTAGACTAAAACCTAACAAAACCAGAAACCCCACCTCGCCCAGCATAAAAATAGCAACACCATATTTAAGGAAACATCTGTCAGGGGAAGCAGAATGAAATACCTTCCTTATAAAACATAATTTTGCTTGTACAACAGCCAATCTGTTTCATTTGTTGATGTTCATATTAAGATTCATTTGATTTAACCATATCTTTGCTTTGGAGGAAAAAAAAAAATAAAAAATCCCATGTATTATTAATGCCTCCTAGTATATGAGAAATGAGAATATGAGTCAATATTGCTCCGGTGCATTATTAAGAATAAGTTAAAGTAGGTCAGCACAGCACATGAGGCTAAATAGACTAATAATGCATTCTACAGTAGACATTCATCTCCCAAGGAGTCATGCGTTTGGTGCTGGCACCAACACAAGATAAGCATTTTGATTTGTGGATTTTCAAGATCACATTTGTGCTGAAACAAAAGAAAAAAAAAAAGAAAGAAACAGCTGCTTCCCTTTCTCCAAAATTCACCTTCGCTTTTACTAAACGGGACACGGCTGGGTCTACTTTTGCTCAACATTTAGGGGTTTGCNAAAAAAAAAAAAAAAGGAGATGAGATGATAAAAGGAGTTCAAAATTAAATGTTACCGACAAGTGTTTACAAGTTGATCACAGAAATTTTGCAGTAGCTCGTGACTGTCGGTACATAAAACAGACTAGAAATTATAACGAAAATAACCCCCAAATTAATTTTTTTCCCCAAATTAAAAGATGTGCTGAAAGGAAGCTACAGAGGAAGAGCTGCAAAGCGAATGTGCTTGGCTAGCTGCTACTGCATTTTAAGCACTGAGCCGTCCAAAAATGCTTCTTTAAATTGTCATCAGCACCCATTCAGGGAAATTCCTCTTCAGAAAGTATTGGAAAATAATAATATGGCATTCCATTGCCATTAAGTCTCAAAGTCCACAGACTACATCTGTTCGGGTTACAAGTTAAAACTATGTTATCGTGCTCAGGTTTTTGTTTTCTTTCTTGAGTATCATTCATCATCGATACGAGAGAGATTATAATTGAAAATTACCCTACAGTTCCGTTCCTGCTCTCGGAGCCAAAAGCTGAGTTGTCTCCCCAGAGTTAACAATACTAAAATGCAGCTAAAATGATCAGGTATGAGTCAAATACACAAAGAGAAAGGTTTATTAAGCAAGGAGGTGCCAGCCTTTGATGGACTTATCCTTAAAGCAGCGTGCTTCACTCTCTGCTGGCTGCGTTATAAAACCAAAGGGGAGTATCTCCTCTTTTGTTGGTTTTTAGAGGATAGATTTAGAGCCATTAAAGTTAAATATTAAGAATATTGGCTCTACGCTTTCCCGTGCACCAAATAATCCCCAGAATTGTGCTCATTTCCATGTCCTAAAAATAGGATACTCTAGGGAAGGAGTGGCCACCACACGACTGCTGACCAACATGCAGCCAAGGGTGGTCCTCAGGCTGGGGTCTCTCCTCTGGCTTTCTGTGCCTGGTGGAGGGATGTAACCCTGTCCAAACTGCTGCTGACACTAATTCTGGATGTTTTACCTGGACACTTGCTGCAAATTTGTTTCTCCCCCTCGTTGTGCCAGAAGGAGCTGGAGGACCACCAGCGCTTCTATGGCACCCACTCATTCAGCTCAACCACATATGGGGCTGACTTTTGAGACATAGGGGAAAAAAAGGCCATAAAAATCTATTTCATACATGGTCATGATGGAATTAATGTATTTGTCCTGTCTCTGAAGTCTCTTCAATGTCTACATAACTTTTGTCAGTGGCTGCCCATCATCTAATTTTGCTGCGTCATTAACCAGCCTTGGAAAGTGCTCACTGCAGGTAATGGGAGCCTGAAGTGATATCAGGATTTCATATTATTGTAGTTTTCTGGCCCTAAAACCAAGTTAATAAAGAGGAACGTGCCAAAAGAATTGGGCACTCCCTGGTAGAGAAAAACACAGGATTAACTGGGTGCACTTTTTTAGCAGAACATACTCTTGCATAAGTGTTTAATGATTCATGTCTTTGCTTAAAGATGAGCTACATAGAAGAGAAAAACAAGAAATCATGTGGGATTTTCTCCTGTTTTGTTTGTGTCAATAGATGAGCAAATAATGAAGCATGTTTTTAAGTACACAATTTTAGTTTTGATATTTCCCTTATTTTTCGTGTATGTGATCAACATATGGCTGGTAGAGAATACAAAGAAATAGCAACATAATCAAACTCAAGGCAGTTAAAGATAAACATTTTAAATTAATGTTTTAAAAAAATTTTCCTTGTATTCCACTGCCTACTAAACATGTTTGATGTTTTAATTAAAGTGCTCCAAAAGCACTCCAGAACCTCAACCCCATGAAAAAACAGTTCTAAAGTCTCTAGTATTTCTTCAGTTGAAAAAGATAAGCAGAGAAGTCTTGTATTAAAAAAGAAAATCTAAACCTGGTCTCACTAAATTGTCCCTGAAAGTTCCTTTTCATTAAAAAAAAAAAAAATAAATAAAAGGGAAGGTATAAAGAACAATATCTGCATTCCAGAAAAACCTATAGTGAGCTAACCTAATTCTGTACAACAAAAACAAAGTAAGCATTGTAAATCTGCCCTGAAATACCAGTTGACTTGTACATATTATTTTACAAAGCACTTATTTAATCATTTCGGTAAACTTTGCAAAACTATTTCAACGTGTTTGGTTTTTTATTTTTTTTTTTAATATACAAAGAAGAATTGTCCCTTTTGAGTATGTCTCGAGAACACGTTATTATAAAACAGCTTGGAGAATATGGGAGATCGCTTATCTGGCTACATTTAATAGGAAAATCTTAAGCTGTAAGCTCTGGTTTTGCAGTAAGAAAAACAGATCTCCTGCCATCATGTGGAATGTAGCAGTATCTCCTTTTTGAAACGATCTGGCATTTGAATGCCATCACAATAAAACATCGTGACAGCAACATTATTTTGTGTTTCACTTGAAAACTGAACCACGATTACAGAACATGAGCATTTTGGGGGACAGTGTCCTACACCATCTTCGGTGAAACATCCTCTGTGATTGCGATGGGGAAGCTCTGCCTAAGAAGCTCCGGTAAAACGGACCCATTTATTTAAATTCCTACTGTCAGGAATGTTAAGTTACACGACAGCTTGGAGACTCCTCCTCACAGGACTGTGTCCATGTTGTGTACTTCAGTGGTTTCAATGAAGTTACACCAGGAGGAGGTTTGGGTTATTCTACATTCTCATTCCCACTGTCAGACTGTTTGAAAACACGCCAGGCCTGATACTTATCTACTGGTGTCACTTAAACCATTTCAAATCCACAGAGCAGAACAAAGCCAAGCTTACCTGGAGAGTATCTCGACCAAATTCCAGAGCCTTTACGCGTCCAAAACGTGCATCTACAAAAGTGTTACTAGCAGAACCACTGGACTTCTAAAGGAAATGCACATCTCCTGGACATACAATTAAAGGCAGGTGGATATCCCTGACTGAAGGGAAAGTAGGTCTTCAATGTGGAGAGACTGGTCTTGATGGGAAATAAAACAAAAGGAGCACGCGTCTAATTATCAGGTCAATCACAGAAGTACAGGGTGGCTGAGGTTAGAGAGGGCCTCTGGAAACCAACACATCCTACTTCAAGCTCAGAGCAGGCTCAGCTAGAGCAGATTGCTGAGTCCAGATAGGTTTTGACTATCTTCAAAGGTGAAGACTCTACAGCCATTGTTGGATCCCTTTCAACAACCTTGATCTTCTTTGTTGACCTTAACCCAATTTTTTCATTTTTATGCTGGTGTACCCTTTCTCTAGCCTCGTAGAGAAACCCCAAATTCTGGAGGATTCCTCTGCTTACTGCTCTACTCTGCCCCGTGCTTTATCCAACAGAACATTTAGCTTATCTTTAGTTCTCAGCACTGGGACGTGCTTCACCCCACTATTTATCAGTTTGTTCTTTCCCATCCTTTCTGTTGCACTTTCTCTTTTCCCTCTGAAGTCAGTTCTCCTGTTTTTCCTGGTAGTATCTCCTTTACCCTTCCTGTTTGTAGCCCGGTGACTTTCTGGGCAGATTCTAAAGGATCTTCTTTGCTCAAGATGAAGGTAATACATGAATCCCTCTGGCAACAGAATTTATTGACAAAATGACAATACTGGCTTCCAAATGCCCCTGATTATAACCCACATTATAACCTTTGTTCATGCTGTCCCTTAAGAAAAGTAACAGAAAATCAACATATTTGAAAATCAATGTATTTGCTGCTACATCAAGTTGGACACCTGGGTGTTGGAAAGCAGAAGACCCTCTCATTCTGTGACCTCTCATTGCACAGTGCTGATCACTTCAGCCTTTCTGCTGTGCAACTGGACTTTATGGAAGGCTCACTGGATATGGATTTCACCAGATAAGATGATTTTCAAAATATGTCCTGAAATGGCCAAATCATGAGTTACCTCATCTTTAAAAACCAGTGCTGCTCAATGCAGTGATTTTCAGTTTTTTAAGACCTAGTTAAGATGGAACACTACTTCTTTCCTATAACCAAAGAAAACACACTCATTTTATAAAGTAATAAAGGAAATCTTCATTTTTCTTAGAAATATCTATCCCTTTTAGACTAAATTCTGGAATGACTTCGTAGAAATTATGATTGCTCTCAGACAGAAGGAGAAAGTTTTTTCTAAGTTTTACAGTAATTCTGAAATAATTTGAGTCTCCCTTGTTCTCTTTCTTCAGAAAAGTTTTATTTTTCTTCATAATGACTAGCATATTAGTCAGTTTTAATACAAAGATTTGAAATATTTCTAGGATAATGCTATTTCAAAATATTGTCATTCATTTAACAGATTTCAGTCTTGAAATTATTTACCTTTTTTTCCCTGGGCAAATGCAGTTGGCCAGCTTGTGCAGGGTGAATAGGAAAGCTTTTAAAAATCATTCTGTCTTGCCTAAGGAAAGTTGGGGAAATATTTAATGCATTATATTCTTCAGTACAGGTGTTTCCAGGGGGAAACACTGAGCTAAGAAGAAAGCCCTATTCAGCCATAGGAGAACTTGTCTACCATTAGGTAACATAGGTAACAATAGATCTTGAAGCTCACAGGCACCCCCTGTCCCCATGGATTTCTAATGCCAACAGCCTATAATATTGGTGCAGTCCAGGCTGTGGTTTGGAGAACAATGTGATTAAAGTTATTTAAGAGTTTTCCAGAGGTACATTTATTTGTCGCTCATCGTATCAAACACCCTTCAATGACAATTTAACATAGGACTAATTTTCGTGGCCACGATGTGCTGTTTGCTGCTTTTGTGGCCCGTGTAAAGCATTTGTGAATTCTTCATTCATCCAATGGTAACAATGAATTAGTAGTTGTTGCCTAAAGAGTTTTTTTAGCGATGGGGCTTTATCTTCTCAGTAACATAGGATGATTCTTAGTCCACAGGATTGCTGTGAAGTCTAAATCAGCTGTTATTCTTGGCTTAGACTGCTGACTGAGAGGTGTCCTTGAAGAGGTCTTTCTTATTTTTTTTAAAATTCTGTTAGTGCAAAATATTATGATAATTCATAGGTCAGATCATGAACTCTTTACTCAGACAGAATTTAAATTTACTTAACTTCTGTGGTTATGACTGAATATCAAAAATGCAGTATTATTTGGATTTGTTATTTACAGGGAGAAAAGCAGTACATATTTAGTTGTGTGTGTTTCTTTAACAGAACCTTGTGAATTCTTATCTATTTTCATGTGTACACTTATTTATTTCAAACTGTTTATACAAGATAACTAAAATAAGTAAGAAAGGAAAAAAAAATCTTGCACGTGTTTAAATACACCAATGTGATGCATTGGCTTTTTACAAATACAAACGATACAATGAATTTGTAGCCTTCCTATTACAAGTTCAAGTGGAAAAGCAACACAGGACCAAATTAATCAGGTCTAAAATTCTTCCTGCAATCTCTCGCCAGACAAATGAGGTTCCTTATGGCCCATGTCAATGGTATTCTAAAGTTTTAAAATCAATAAACAGGCTGTAAAATTGCATCTGTAATCAGGATAAGGAACACAAACATTTACAGAGTAACATGCAAACATAACAAAATACTGCGGCTGGCTAAAATGGAATGAGACGCCCTGTTCAGATGCCATTATTTTTAAATGCATGTTAAATTTAGCATCTCAGCTGAGATAAAATGCAGACAGGGCCATGTTAAATTGGTATTACAACTGCCTGGAGATATCTCCAGATTAACCCACCTATCCACAACCCATCTATAGTAAAAAATAAATTAAAACTAAATGACAGAATTCAGCCTTTTTAGTGTCTTTGGGGGTTTTTTTTGGTATTGTACATCGCTGTTGAAACATTCAGAGATAAAGTTTAGCATTGCAGAGAGCTGGTTATTATTTAGACAAGCCGCAGCACCAGCACTAGGAAGTTCCCAGGTAAGCATGTGCCTGGAAAAGGTCTCTGTGTGTTGTTGGGAGTGAAATGTTTTGCAGAGCTCTAAGAGGTGTTTGGGGAACACATCGTGATTTAACCCAGAGCTGCTGCTCTGGAACCTGACTGGAACCTGACTGGTCCTGTAATGTAGGACTGAACTTTCCAGAGCTTGGGGGAATAACAACAACATGAGAAAAAAAACCCAACAAACTAACAAAAACAAACAAACAGAAAAAAACACAACCCCAGCAACAAAAAACAACAACAAGAAGAACAAAAAGAGATAGGGAGAGGGGGGAAATAAAGAAAAAAAAAATAAAATGGGAAGGAGAGCACAAGAAATGACGTGAGTGATGTTGCTGTTAGGGATAAAGCAGTGAAGGATGAACAAGAGGTACACCTCTGTGAAAATGATGTGACGCTCTAAGGATAGGGGGGAAAGAGACACTTTGGGGTATGCAGGCGTTTTTTAGAGCAACATCTGCCTTTTGTTGTTGATGTCTTGGGGACAGATGTGTGGTATTTGGTTCTCAAAAGGAAATACTGAGCTGGAGCAAAAAGAGAATTGAAAAGAGTCTCAGCCTACAGAGACTTACAAACTACAGATATCTAAATTCTTAGATTTTCAGGGGAAGTTTTGTTGTAGTTTTTGTTTTGTCCCAGGTCCAGAAAGCATGTGATTATGGAAGGATCTCAGATTTCAGTCCAACAGAAATGAATCCCTGAAGTGAAGGGTGGGTTTGCTTTTTGGAATCCTTGCTCTTCCATGGACAAGATGCTTCAGCAAGTTGTTTTTTTCCTTTCTGTTCTTCAGTTCCTAACCTGTGAAGTGGGAATGAGTGTACTTGATTTCCTCATAGGACTGATGTGAGGATAAACACATTCAAAAACATGCAGTGCTCCAATAATCCATTGCATACTTGACTACCATAAAAAAATTATTAATACAGGACAAATGAAATGAAGCTGGATGATGTGCCTGTACCTGAATACCCCTAAGGGCACAATAATCAAAAGCCAAATGAAGGAAATAATTTGATGTCAATCTCATGCATTCTTGGAACTGGATTCTGGTTTCTTTTACATTAATGGTTGTCAAGATTGACATCAAGAGCTGTGTATAAGGTATGTCTACATTTTAGTTGCAAGTTCAGAGTCGAGATACCTGTGTTAGATTTAAGCAGAGTACTGATCTATCCGCTTTAACACAGAAATCTGAGCAAGGTATTACCTAAGTGAAAAATTGCGGAAAAAAATGTTACTTTAGTAGGAAAAACATCAAACAAAATGTTGTTCCTCAATACGAGTTTATTTCTTGTAAGGAACATCTTTGATGCAGGTCGTTTCCAAATCTGTTTTGCATATTTCGGTAATATGCCCCAGCTATGAGCAATAGACTGTGTGAGATAAAAGGAGAGAAACATACAATTAACTGGGTGACAGGGAGAGAGGAGAGAAATACGAGGGAAAAGATGTATTTGAGGAATGAGCTGAAATATATTCGTAGTTTTGGCAGGGAATAGAGCAAGGTACACGGCAGGCATTTCAGAACAAAGCACTTCTTTTGCTCTAACTGCTGGAAAATGCCTGTGTAGGGGTTAATGACACCTTCGGATGAGTGAGCAAGGAGTGTGCAAAAGGATGATGGAAAGAAGGAACAGATCTGAAGATTTCAATGTAATGGCCTTGATTTTCCCAATTTACTGTTCATTTGGGCTCTTCTGGGTTCCCTCTGTTGTCACCACAGAGTTTTGTGTAGGATAGCCACTCTTCCACAGAGTGATTTAGAAGTTAAGAACGCCTACGAAGCCTGATCTGACTTCAGTGTAAGCTCTGCTGTGACCTGTTGACCTTCAAAGGTCCCTTCTAACCTAAGTCCCATGATTCTTCAAGCCACCATCTGGATGTAGCAACTCTCCCCACCGATTGTCTGGAAAGCTAAGGAGGAACACTTTCCTGCAGACGCTTCTTGTAAATTCCGAGCGTACGATGGAACCTGGGCCAAGAAAAAGGAATATTTTCACAACAAGTGAGAAAGAAAGGTGGTTGATTGCACATAGGTGGAGTCCTCAGATAAGCACTGTCACTCTAGAATGCAAGACACCCCATTACCCTAAAAGCATATAGGATATGATTTTCTTCAGGTAGGATATCGTCTAGAAACTAAAATTAATCTCAGGAAGATTTTGAAAATATATCGGTGCTCTCCTTTTTGCTTTTCTGCAGAAAATCCGTGTTATCCATTTCATCTTATAGGAGGTACTTCAGTGCAGATACCAATTATTAGCCAGGACTTGTCAGGGGCAACCTGTCTTTAAGACAAGATGAAATCACATTATTTGCTAGTTATGTTAGACAAAAAGCATTCTGGCTTGTTTGGAAGTAAAATTCAAATTTTTCCATGAAACAGGATAGAAAAATATTTATTTTTGAAAATGCCGTTGGAAGTTGATATTCAGGATTTTCTCACCGGTTAAGAATTAAAGTTTCCTACAAGGTCTTTATCTTGTTTAATATAACTACTGACTAATAAAACTTATCTTGTTTAATAATGGATGAACTAATTATCCCTATACATGTTTAATCCTTTTTAAAACCTGCTAAGCTCTTGGACTTGCAGCTATCGTGTGGCAATCAGTTCCACAGGTCAATTATCTATTGTGAAAAAATGTCTTCCCTTTTATCCTCTCTGAACGTCTTGCCATCCAGTTTCATAGGATGCTTCATAATTCTTGTAAAATGAAATGGGGTAATTGGGAACAACCTATTTTACGATCCCTATCACATCCCTCATATTTGTTTATCTTCTTTCTTTCCCAATCTGTTTTTCATTATAAGCATTTTTTTGGTGCCATAAACTTTTCTACTCCCCACCTCCAAGCCCTTGCTTTGCTCAGTTTTGATGGTGACAATAAGTCGGGCTCTGAATTCTACCATTTTCCTCACCGTTTTATTGATAATCACACGAATTGCAATGCTGAGCATGCCACCGTCATTGGCTAGTCTTCAAAATGTTGCAGCAGTTTTAATTAATGGTTTTGCTCGCTGCCCTAAGTTGCTTAGCCCATACGTACGCAGCAATTGTTATTAATAAATCACTGTGTACCTACAGTTGCGACATCGGGGAGTTGTTATTATTTCCTTTTTCTAATTAAGAGAAAATAATTCCGGTAGTGATGCATTAGCCACTAGAGATGCAGAAAGACTAGAGCAGCGCATTGCTCGCTGCTGCAGTGTCTGACTTTGGCTGCTGACTGGGGTATGCAGCTTCAAAGGGAGTTGGTGTTCTCCGTAGGCAAACTCAGGGAATAAGGCATGAATCTCCTAAAATTAGTTTCACAAACCCAGTGCATCATGCTGAGAGCATCTGTTAGATATGGGATTAGAAATCCAAGTTTTCCCACTCTGCCTATGTCTAGAGTTATTATCTCTTCCAAAAGCACAATGAATATTTAATTAATGTGAAACAGATTTACTGGAAATGATTGTGAGACCCACAATCTCCTGGACTATCTCTTGGTGGTTAGGGTATTCTCCTGGGAGGTAGAGAAACAGAGATGTGGTTTCAAATCCCCTCAGGAACAAGAGAAACTTGCACCTGGGACTGCCCCGTTCCAGGTGAAGCCACGAGACTTTTGAATACAAAGAAGTCAGCAATAAATCTCATTTTCTTGAATGCCTTTCTCTGTGCTCTGAGAACATTTCTGGCTTAGGTCCTGTGGGCCAGATAGGCAGGGAAACCACCTAGTTTGCAAATCCAGTCCATGGTGGAAAGAGAATAGGTGTGGAACACCTTGGCAATATGAGACTTTTGCAGAGGTGTAAGGGATTTTACTGGAAGAATTGTGGCTGTGGTAACTCTCGGTCTGGATGTATAATCTGAGGTGAGGTTGGCGGACAGTCAAAGTCTTTATTTAGACCAAGTAATATCACTGGGAGAAAACCCAAGTGTTTTGGACAAATGAGCACCAAACTTTTTTATTTCAGGCTTGCAATAAAGTCAGAAATATTTAATGTAAATAACAAACAATTTTCTATTAGTCTAAAGTTAATAACTTTTCATATGTAATCTAATCTAGAGGAAAGGTAGAGGCTGATGGAAACCTAAGTATCTACAAGGTCAGGCAAAATTAGGCCATTTTGAGGGTCTAAACCATGACCTTTGGCTTCCAAAAAGTTTTTCAATAGCTGTGACTCTGACTTTTTAACCCTGTTTTTCAGCAAAAGCGTTACAGGAAGTCTGTAGCTGTACCACTGAAGAACATTAATCAGTGCTGCTCAGAGTTCCCATCCTCCACTAGAGCAGCATTAGGGACAGCACAGAGAAGGATGACGGTTAGAAGCAGATGGTGAGTAAACTGTTAAGAGTCCAACTTCATTAGCATTGCTTTGATAGATTAATGGTGCCCTGAAATCCTGCCAGGCAGGCTGTTGCCAAAGGTGCCATCTGCGTGGAAAAGCATGCACATCAAGAAATTCAGCAGGAAAAAAGAAAAGAAAAAAAATAAATAAAAAGAACAACTAGCTCCATCAGTCACACCCCAAGTTATTTCCACCCACCACGTGTTGACAGATAACCAAAAAGCCAATAGTAATTATAAAAATGTGGAATTATATTAAAAAAGAAAAATGATACCTGAATGTCATGCTCTGTACTTTCAGGCAGTGGGTCGTCTCAATTAATCTAATAATATCTTCTATTATCATTATTATATTGTCTTCAGCATCTTTGTATATATTAATTTTACCATTCCTTGCAATGTGGACACACCTTGAAGGCCAATTGCTGTGTGACTTGGCATTTCAGTGGTGAGAGGTAAACTCTGTCCCAGAGAGTTTAGCAAAGCAGTTTTCCATTCCATTCTACTGAAACTGACCCTATTAATTTCCCATTTGAGCCAATACCTGTTTCATAATCAGTATGATAACCCTGGATAAGTTTGGCATGGTTCACAGTCAAAAAGTAAAATATATAAAAAGGGGAGAGTTTCAAGTGGGAAAAGATGGCCAAGGTTGAACCCCCAGCTCCCCTGACAGACCCTTTGCATTTGTTCTGTAAGGTCCTTCCCGTCTCCCTGTGAGGGGATTGAAAGTTTGGTGCTGCACTGGATTAGGAACGTGACTGTTATCAATCTTCTGGTGGGCCAGTAAATAATGCCGTTTAGAAGAGCTAAATATCCCACAGTTCTCTTTTCCTCCTTATTCACTCCACCTGCAAGTAAATCTGTTCCTAAACATGATTCATTTCTGTACAACAAGATACAACAGTGAGATTACTTCAGGAACCTCATCAGGCTTGTGGGATTGCAGTGCATTCACCTCTGATAACAAGAATCAAAGATCCAGCCTCTTCCCATCGGAGCCAATTTGCAGAGTGCTCACCTCCAGCGCCATCAAAAAGCCCATGGGCTCCATGAGCCTTCCTTAGGGTCCATAAATCTGCCCAGCCTCATGGTGTAGAAATAAGGATGGATTTATGGACTGGTATCTCATGGGGAAGGCAGAGGGACAGGAGAGTTGCAGTGTGAGGGTTGGGCTTTGAAGATAGAAAGGACACAGTTCTGTTGCCTAAACACAGGTATCTGCTGCTGTTTGAGATGCCTTAGGGTACTCGAGGTGGATGGCCTGAATGGACCTGTGGGAGGCCATCACCTGACTGAGATGAGGGTGGGACACCCTTGCATATCTCAAAACATTTTTATTTCAGCAACAGAAACAAGCTCAGGTGAAGAGTATCTTGGCTTCGGGCTCAGTTACACAAGTCAGGTGTTTCCATTCAGGTGTCTATGTCAACGGGTGTTTAAAACTCCTATTTTTGACTGTATGATAGAGATTCCACTGGCCAAATATAAGTGTGCAGTCCATCTTCCTAACCATGGGCTTTTACTGGTGTTTGTGACACCCCAGGGAAGGCTACCAGGAGGGGTCAGAGGGGACTTGAGGGTCTCCTATAAATCCCAGGTAAAACATGCAAGGCCTACAAACATGTCTCAGATATGCCATGGTTTCTCAAATGGCATTGAATATCTGTGTGGGCAACTGAGTCAAGCCTACGTTCACATAATTATACCTCTACATTTGGGTGTCTGAATCTGGAGCTGAATAACATCAGCCTTGTGCTGAGGTGACCTCTGACAGAAGACTAGATTTTCCAGCAAAATTCTGCCCCAAATTGCTGATTTTTGCGCCAAACAGGTTACCAGTGTGTGCCAACCTTGGACGAAGTGCTGGGGAGTTGCACACAAGCCCAGCCTACGTTTCAGTAGCAACTAAGCAAAATGTTAATCAGTGATGGCAACAGACAGAAAGAGTAGATGGAGAGGGAGATAACAGAAAATGAGGGTGGTAATATTGATGACATATAATTATCTGCCGTATTAGCAAAGGCTGGGCAGGTGGGGCAGTCTCCATTACAAATGTTGGCTGTGTTTAACATGCTGGCGAAGTCTGCGTCACTTGCTCAATGTTGACCGTGACTTCCAGTCAGTTTAGACCAAGCTCAGTTGCGTTCAAGGCTTAGCTCTCGATTCCCCACCTTCCTTAAGAATGTTCTCAGATCTCTCCGGCCTCAAACCTGGCTAAATCTATGTATTAATCCAAATTAGCTGACATGGTGCTGCATACAGTTTTTCATGAGCTGTGGTGCAAATATCCTTGGATACAGTCAGACTTGCAAAAAAAATTTCCCCAGAAAGAAAACACACAGAATGTCCAAAGTTCATGATAATGTTGATTCATGGCATATTGATTTTCCAAGGAAGCAATAAATCTCCTGTGGATTTAATATTTATTCTGACCTATCCTTAAGAACCATGAAAAAGAATTGAATGGAATTAACTATACTCCATTACAGCAATATTTCAGCAATGTTTTTGCCTTCATGCTAAATTAACAATGTCTGCAATTTTTTTTCAATTTATTTTTAATATGGACTAGCCTAGACTAAGTCCATATTTGCAATTTGCATACTCTATTATTTGGCTAAAGAAAGGCTTTTTAATTATTCTTATGTTTTTACCTGTTAAGATTCTTTTTACTGTTGGAACACAATTTCTCCATATACTCAATTTGGTTTGCTGGCAGATTCCAAACATCTTATTGATATTGTGAAATCACATTAAAAAAAAAAAAAAAAAAGAAAAAACAAAAGCAGAAAACTTGAAGATTCCTTAAACATTAGAGGCAAAGTAGAACTAAGAACAAGAGTCTGATATTCTGTATTACACAGGCTATTGAGTTTTCCCTGGTTATTTTCACACTGAGTCTCATAACTGTGATAATGTATCTGCCCATGTGTCACTTCTTTCATGGTCATTGGCAGTGTTTACAGAACCAACGCTGGTGACCTGACATGTTAACAGAACAGGAAGGTCCTGACAGTTTATGTTTGTAGGCTCACGGAACAGAATCTGAGAATGGGTTGGGTTGGAAGGAACCTTGAAGACCCTGTCAGTTCAAGTCCCTGCCATGGACAGGGACACCTTCCACTGGGCCAGGTTGCTAAAATCCCCATCCAACTTGGCCTTGAACATTTCCAGGGATGAGGTGTCCATGGCTTCTCTGGGTACTCTGTTCCAGTGCCTCACCCCCATCATAGTAAAGAATTTCTTCTGTATATCTGTCCTAAGTTGAAACATTGCCATTGTGAGCCAAGTTTCTGAACCACTGAAAATGCTTGCAGTCCTTCAGAAAGAAGTAGCTGCTTGGATAAAATGTTCCCAGATCTGTTGGACCCTATTTAAAGAAGACACACCAGAGAAACAGCAGAAAAATTAAGTTCCCTGCAATGCTTTGGAGGCCTAGTCTATCCCATAAACTACCTGTGTATTTTCCATTGTCATTTTTACACATTAAAAGGAATGCCAAAATGTTGAGGCATGTGACATTACGTGATATGACATACCTCAGATACCATGTGCACTGTACTGCCTTATGTTTCAAAAACTGCTAGTGGTCTTCCAGGATATCCAATATAGATTCTTTTAAAACCTCTGAACTCAGGAGACAACTCTTTATTTTTCCTTT
>VWZG01000386.1:56432-82766 GCA_013396735.1 Grallaria varia | reverse complement strand
TTTTTTTTTTTTAATTTAAATTACTTGAGGGTTCATCTTTCTGTTTCTTCATTTCCCCCTGGTTTTGATGAGAATGGTTCCTGTACCTCCACCTCTCATTTATTTTCAATTTCTGAAGCCCAAGTTAAGGAGTGTCCACACCCAAACAACAGTGACTAAGACTTAGAAATAACATGAGGCATCTTTAACTTATTCTCCAAACGTGTAGCAATGAGTGAGGTGCTGCCTGAAGAAATTGGGTGAGACAATTTCCCAAGTAATGAATTAATAAATGTTGCAATGTTTGTATGTGCCAGCCAAAATCTCAACGTGGCGTGCCAGAACGTGATCGGAGCTCTCCTTTGCAGCCACCTTTGCTTTGCTAGACAAGATGCTCCTATTGTATTCAACTAATGCTAAAAAAACCCGAGGATTTGTATCTGAATTATGTTTTAAAATGAATATTGAGAATGAAGTTCACAGACCAATAACTGGAATAATACACCAGGATTAAACAGAGGCTGTATGATATAATTCAGGTGTGTGCCTCTTCCCAGGAAGAGCAAGACTTCATATTAGTCCTATTCCAGCTGATATGGGGAACTACTTAACCATGTACCCTTTACCATCACCAGAAATCATCATGTGAGTTTAAGGAGTGATTTTTTTAGCCTCCTATAACATAGAATAATATACAACTTGCATTTGTCTAACTATCTTAAACTTGGATACTTAGTCTAATTGGCTTTCAAAAGTGCCTCTACAAGTGAGAGAGAGTGAGAGGCACCTTGCTGGCTCTCTGGGTTGTGACTTCAGCTGAGCTTCATTGTACTGGGGGTTTCACGTGTCTCCAAGGCCAAAGGACTATAACCAAAAGCTTTTGACTAAAGACCTAGCATCGAGGTGACCAAAGGCCAGACAAGTTGATTAGAGGAATGGAGCACCTCTCTTATGAGGAAAGGATAAGAGAATTGGGAATATTCAGCCTGGAAAATAGAAGGCTTATGGTTGACCTAACTGTGACCTTCCAATACCTGAAAGGAGCCTACAAGAAAGAGGGAAAGAAACCTTTGGCAAGGGCATGGAGTGACAGGACAAGGGGCAATGGCTTTAAACTGAAAGAGGGCAGGTTTAGATTATCTATTAGGAAAACAATTCTTTGCTGTGAGGGTGGGGAGGTCCTGGAACAGGTTGCAAAGAGAAGCTGTGGCTGCTCCATCCCTGGAAGTGTTCAAGGCCAGGCTGGATGGGGGTCTGAGCAACCTGGTCTAGTGAAAGGTGTCCCTGCCCATGGCAGAGGGGGTGGAATGAGATGATCGTTAAAGTTCCTTCCAGGTTGGAGGGGACTTTAAAAATCATCTTGTTCCAACTCCCTGCCATGGGCAGGGACAGCTTTCACTGGAGCAGGTTTCTTAGATCTCCATCTGGCACCTCATGAAGGAGTGGTTTTGAAGCCTCATCTGTTAAATTTTGAGGCAGGTGCAGCCTGGTGGTGAGAATGCCCCATTCCCTTCAGTGAGACACAAACCCACAGGAAAATGTGCCCTTCCAGGGAGCTCGGGGAAACATTTTGGTAAAGAAACAAGGAAATTTTCAGCTTAAGAAAATTCATCATTTCATGAGTCTGCATCTGTCTTCCACCAGCAGGTTGGACTTGATGTCTCGGGGGTCTTTTCCAACCTTAATGATTCTGTGATTCTATATTTCTTAGACTGTATGGGTTAGGCTGAGTGACGAATTTGTACCAGAGGATGGTTCAGGGCAGAATACCATGAGATGGTTAAGAACATCTTTGGTGACTTAGGGGACCTGACCTTTCTAGGGGACTGGTGGCTTCCCTGAATGCCTCCTCCCCCGTGTGAGTTCATAGGGTCCCAATTCTTCAACTTAAATGGAAACGAAGGACCTTTTGAGTTTCTAGTCAGGCTCTGGAAATCAAGGCTCAGGAGTCTGGGATTTTGACTCATCATCTTCCCAGTGGGACTTAGGAACTTAAGCCTCTTTAGAAATCTGCCCCTCTGGACTCGAGCCACCATAGCACTGAGCTACATACATATTTTTCACAGCAGACCATTGGCTTTCCCATGTTATTTATGATTCACGTTAAGCATTCACTTAAAGGCCTTCCTTTAAGTGAACTCCTGGCTTGGAGTCTGAAAAATATATCTCCTGAAGCCAAATTTTCAACAACAGCCTGTCATAGGGAAGGCAGGGAGATTCCAGCTCCAGCTATCCAACTTCATCCCATCATATTTGGTGTCAGAGGCCTTCTCATTTGCAAAACAAAACACACAATACTCAGGAACAGGGGCCCTTGACAGGCCTGGTATTTTATCTTCTCTATCTTTAAGGAAGGGATATTACTGCTCACTTCTCAACCTCAGATGGTTGTTGTGAAGATTAATTAGTTAATGCTTTTACAGCAGAGAAAATGTAAAGTGCTACTATATAAAAGTATTAGTAAGTGCCTGCAGGGTCTTGATGTCTAATGTGGCTGAATGGGAGAGGCTCTGAACCATGGAGATTAGGCAATTTTAGAATAGTTCTTTTCAAATTGCATTATTTTTAACTCTTTGTTGTTCTAATACCCTCTCAACAGGGGTTGGAAATATTTACCCTATTCATTGTGTTTTTCTCTTTTCTTTAACACTCACTTTTAAACAAACACAAGTCCTAGGGTTTTATCTGCATACAGAGTCGTATTGGCTTAAATAAAGGTGTGATTTTACACCAATTTCATTAATCCTAATCCTTTTATTTCAATTTTAAATTAAGCTTATTTCAGTTCAGTGTAAGCTGATTCAGAACAAGTTTATGATAAACTCAGATAAGCCACTCTAAAACTGAAATTAGTGTGTCCACATAGGGATTTGCTCTAGTTTAACCAAGGCTATGAATGTGAACACAAGTTGTTGTAGTCTAAGCTGGAAAATTAATTTATAGCTTGCAAACAATTAAGCAGTACCTACTAATGCACTTAACCCTGAGCACCTCCTTTCCAAAAACCTTAATTTTAATCCAGAGATAACCTAGCCCCAATTACTGTCCTATTCAAAACAGGGTAAAAACATACACATGTTAAACCATTAGATCAAGGAATAGTCTTGGGTTGGAAAAGACTTTCAAGGCCATCTAGTTCTAACGCCCCTGCCATGGACAGGGACACCTCCCACTAGACCAGGTTGCTCAGAGCCCCATCCAGCATGTGAAGCAGTCAGGACTTGGTGTGCATCCAGTGAGAACGGGAGAAAGAGGGAATATATTTGGGCAAAGACCATCCCATAGCTTGGACTGCCATCCTCTGCCTCGCAGGGGTGACGGAGAGGATGGAGGGAGGTTGGTGACCATCCAGCCTGAAGGGTGCGTATCTGACTCGCGACAAATTTCAAATTCACCCTTCTTGTTCAGTCTTATTTCTGTGTCCGTGAGCTGCCTTGGCTGCCTCGCATCCATGCAAATGTGTGCACAGGCACGCTCCGAGTCTGCTGCCCCAGTGAGTCACTATCACCCCGATCAGACCTGTGGCCATCAACACTGCTTTTGTCTCAGCACATGTAATTGCACAACTGGTGGATTGACGGGAGGCTGATGGAAACTCAGGTGTAGGCAGGGGTGTTAACAGAAAGGGACAGAATGTGGCTTGTGCTGCTAGAAGAACACGAAGTATTAAGTAAAGAGAAAAATAAAGGAAAATAAAAACCAGAAGAAGAAATATTAAATAAAGAGAGAGAGAAAAAAAACCCCTCTCTCATTCCTTGTGCCAACAATAGACATACTATGGAAAAAAATTGAGAAAATACAGTAAAATTGCATTTGCATCTTTAATTTTGGATAATATTGGGCCAAAATATTTCATATAAAACACTTTCAAGAAATTGAAATTAAATTGCATATGAAAGATCTACATTTTCCGAAAGTATGTATTTTAACTTCTCCTTAATGATTCAAATTTTTAGGTACCTAGTGTCTGTCAAGCACTGATAAATATGATTAGCAAAACAAACAGGGGCATTAAGAATTTTCCCTTTCATTTAATTTTTTGTATCATTCAAACCAGACTGAAGTTTTAGAAAATAAAAAAAAAATTTAGGCTCTCAAAACCTTATTTAGAAACTTAAGTGAGAACCTTATTTAGTGAAGATCATAAGCACATGTTTAAATTGATTCTGGTTCAGGAATGTGCTTAAGTATATGCTTTAATCTGATTAAATATGTGTTTAATGTTAAACACATGTTGAAATGCTTTGCTGAATTGTGGCCTGATTTTCAAAAGTGTTAAGTACCTTGAACATCTTATTAAGGTCAAGAAAAGCTCCATGTCTTCATGCTCTTATGCATCAAGGCATTTTCTTACATGTTTAAATTCAGATTTAGGAGCCTAGCCATCTTTTTTTTTTTTTTTTCTTTAGTAAAATTTTGGACTCAGTTTTGCTGAAAATAAACACAGTAACATCTGGATTCATACCTTATCTGAACTATCTACCACTAATGAGTTTTCAAAGTTGGACTGAAGGACTGAAAACTTCAGCACAGCCTCAGTTTGTTTGGTTTTCTTTTGTTTTTGTTTTTAAGATGTAATTTTCAGTGCTCTCTGTTTCCATTTGGAAAGGCTCTGCTCTTTCCAGTCCCAGCCAACACCAAGAAGTGAAAAGGTGTGTGAAAAGAGCTATTACTACTAACATTATTAAGTGCTGACAGCATTCTCATTTCAGTACAAGACACGAGTGAAAGCAGACCCTTCTTTGCAGATCTTTCTCATAGGTAGCCTGGATTAATTTCAAATTCCAGATGGCTTTTCAGGGTGGTTTCTATTTTATCTGAAATAGTTTTTCTTTTCCTAAAAAACCCCAAAGAGGAGTTTAGGCTTAGAAAGATTTTCTTTCCTCCTCTATTCTAAGATTATAACAAATTGAAGGCCAGCCATGTTTTGGCTTCTAAAACTTCTAAAAGTCTGCTCAATCCTATTGCTCTTTTTGTCATTGTTCTTAAGAAGAAACACTGGCTCTTAAAGAGTTTCTCACTGCATAAATATATA
The DNA here is from genome assembly GCA_013396735.1 of Grallaria varia. Taxonomy (NCBI): domain Eukaryota; kingdom Metazoa; phylum Chordata; class Aves; order Passeriformes; family Formicariidae; genus Grallaria; species Grallaria varia. The sequence continues at coordinate 77,752 of VWZG01000386.1, read as the reverse complement.
TATATATGTAGGCTTTTGCATTTCTATTTCTTCACAAGGAACTTTCCTATAATCTTCACCCACATATTTTGCTTTACATCATTAGCAGCTTTCCTCTTGACTCAGAAAAGTTTTAGATCTCACCTAGAAGCCTTTCTGCAGCGCAGCCTTGCTAAGGGGAGGTAAGTCTTAGCCTGTTCCCTCCTGCTTGTAGTCACTGTTCTCCTCCAGCCCCCTCCCCTGCAGCACTAAGAAGGTATTTGTCACCTCTCGCCCCCAACACACACGCTCCAAAACTGTCCCCAGTACAGCAGCGGCCTGATCAGGTTTTGTTGAAGGGCTCTGCAGGAGAAATGCCTTCTTGCTTTTAAGGAGACCTGGGAGATGTGATGTAGCTGCACCACGACACCACTGCAGCTCTAAACGTGTGTGTTACCAAACCAAACCCAACCCAAGCAGCAGGACACTGGCGTCATCCCGGTGTGTGTGATGCCAGCCTTGTCCCAGCCCTGCTCCATGTCTGGCCCCACCACAGCCTCACCTCCTCCACCTTGTTTCCTGCTTCCCTTCGTTACCATGTGATATCTCTCGCTCTTAGAGCAGGAGCCACATTGGGAGATGCTGCTTCTTCTTCTTCTTTCTGACAGAGGAGAATCTTCTGCTGTTGGGTTAATTCTGGAATAAAACCGAGTTGTTCTCTGAAGAGGCGGGGGGGGCCTCAGAAGAGAAGAACTGGGGTGGAAAGTCATATAGAAGGACCTTCACTCTGTCATGGAGCAGCAAAGAAATTCCAGAGGGAAGACACGAATCTTAATCATTTGTTGTGCTAAAGACTCTGAAATGGAGTGGCTTCTTCCAGGAACAACTCCTGCCCCTTCCCAAAAGAATAGATCAGCTAAGAAAAACAAATTTACCCCTGAACACTCTGTCCCAGCTGTCCCCAAATACAGGGTTTCCTTGTAGAACATAATTAACCATGCTCGGATATTGGACTATATCGTGATACATTTTTGTCCCTTAATTAACAAGGACTTTAAATGATATTTCTCAAAGCGCTCATGTGGTGTTGTTGACTGCAAAAGTATGGTAACTTTTCAGGATTCAGGGAAACGGTGACAAGCATTTGGGAGCAAACTGGTACTGACTGTTACTCTGCTCCAGTGTGGGCAGAACACGACATCTGGCTGTAGTTACTCGAGCAAGTTACTAAATCCTTTAGTTTGGTCTCACGCAACATGAACTATATAAAATACACCTTGTCTAGTTGTCTAGGCTCCCTCTACAGATAATGAAGAGAATCCATTCGGTGATTCATCCCAGAATCATATCGTTATTGACTCATTTAATGCATGAAGTCCATCTACCCACATTTTGACTACAGAGGGAATTTAGACTACTATCTTATATTAAACATTATATTTCAGATGCCTAATGTAAAATGAAGCCATTCCTAAGCCTTTATCAAGAATGCTTGGCTATCAGATCAGCAGAAGAATTGCTTTGGTACCTTTACTCCACCTCAGCTGATTCACGAGCTTGTTTCCTTATCGGGACTTGTTTTGTGTGTTCCAGATTAATGATAATCATGATAATTCTTTAGGGAGATTAAGTAATCCTCACAGTCACCACGTGTAATAGGTAAATACAGATATCGCTAGTTTACAGATGAGGAAATAGTCAGTGAGAGTTTAAGTGACTTGTTCTATCTAATTTAATCTTGTTTGAGTTAATCTAATCTGTGTTTTATAAATAAATCACACAATCACTGTGATATGTAGGCAACAGATAGCCAAGGCAGTGCTGGAGACAGCACTCAGGAATTCCTAGCTCCCAGGCCTATCTGTGTCCCACAAATAAGACATAGCAGCAAATAATCTTAAAAGTTTCCATGAAGTATTTTTAGGTCATGTGTTTTCATGTAATTGAAGTTCTGAAAACACAGCACCTCTCCTGCTCTCTCTGAATAGACTGGGATAAGGGTCGTTGCTGCACAGAAGAGCTGGCTATAGGAGGAAATGGAGGAGAGAATGCACGGTAGGTGCGACGTGTTATTCCTTTGGAGTGTTGTCCAGGATAAGAGAAGACAAGAATCCCCTTGAGAACAAGGTGAATATGACTTTCATCTTAACTTCTTCCCTTAAGAGTTACAGGGATATTAAAATTAATAAATGAAAATTATTTGAATTGTTTTACTACTTTGGTTTTTTTTTTCCCCCGCTGATTTATTATTTTTTTAACAAATTGTTTCCAATCAGGTAATATCTACTCTTAAGAACTGAAACCTGTTTGTGAGATGGGCCTTTATGGGCAGTGCCTTTACTGGGAAACAGAAGCTCAGACCTATAACTCACTTTTGACTTACACAAGTGAAAGGATGAGGTCCACGAGTCGCTGCTTGCTGGAGCAAGAAGGATGAAGCTTCAATTCCCCTTCCTAGCTCAGATAAAGTGCAGATACAAACCAGGCTGGAATGAATGTTTAACCTTGAGAGTATTTGCTATCTCTGGGCAAAATCTGTTTCTTTGGGTTTTTTAAGTGGTTGGTTAAGGTTGGTGGGTTTTTTTGTGGAAATGGGAAAAGGTTTTGGAGTCTTCCGAAGCCTGTGGAGGAGGAAGCAATTGTTTTATTCAATTTATTCAGCTGGTAACACAGATCTGATAGGGCTGCACTGGAAGGGAACACGTTACAGTGCAGTTGCGGGACTGCCTTCTGGGGGTTCCCCAAATTATAGGGTGCATTTGGAGAGGGAAGGGTAGTTTTCACTCTGTTACCCCTGGAAATGATCTCCATTCTCAAGCGGATGATTTCTTCCCTGTTCAGTTCTCACTGAGGGTAAGTCAGTGCGGCCTTCTGTGATTAGCTCTATCTCGGAAGTACGGGGCAATCACTTCTCCACAGAAACATGTTCTACCTCTTTCAAAGCCTCTGGTTAAATTTTTATCTAAGTCATCAGATTTAGCAATTTGTAACTGATCTAATCTCTCTGCAAAATCCTTGCTCGCCGAAACTGTATCCAACAGCTCTTCGCTGTAAACCTTGTTGTTCATATAAAAATAGAACCACAAATTATGTCAGTGTCTTTTCTTTATTCTCTCGCTCACACTTTTTTTTTCCAACTTCTTATGACCTATTGCCCTTTCTTTTAACCTAAATCAAACAGATTTGCAGATTTGCTTAACAATAGCACTTTATGAATCATATCACCAATTGCCAGCTATCGTACAGTGAAACAGCTAATAATGTATAATTAACGTTATAGGCAAGTAATGAATCACATCATCATCGCTGACTGTCTACTACATTATTAAAAGGATAGATTTAAGTAATCACAACTACCTTTTTATTTTTTTACCCCCCTCCTTCCCCCGAAGTGCCATAAGAAGAAGAGGAAATTCCAAGTGTGTATGTCAGCTGTTATTTCCATCAAACAACATGATTCATCACAATGATTGCAATGATCATTTATGTAGGAAAAACCTAAGGCAGGTAGAGAAATAGATTAAGACTTTCTGTAACTTGTCATATTTACTGTCAGCATGCGCTTTCAAACAAGCAATTTGCTGAGACCAAGAATATCTATAAGCAAGAAGGAATAAAAAATTCACTTAAAAAGCAACATTCATATACCTTGCAATTTGGAAAATTATTATAATTCACCTCATCTAGCCCGGAGGAAAGGAGGTTCAGGAGGGACATCCTTGCTCTCTACAACTACCTGACAGGAGATTGTAGTCACATGGGGGTCAGTCTCTTTTCCCAAGGAAAAAGGTATAGGACAAAACTAAATGTCCTCAAGTAGCGCCAGGGGAGGTTTAAATTGGGTATTGGGAATACTTTCTTCACCAGAAGGGTTGTCAAGCATTTGGAACATGCCATTTGGAGAAGTGGTTGAGTCACCATTCCCAGAGGTACTTAAGACAAGTAGATGTGGCCCTTGGGGACACGGTTTAGTGGTGGGCTTGTCAGTGCTGGGTTAATGATTGGACTCGATGATCTTAGAGGGCTTTTCCAACCTAAATGGTTCTATCATTGTACAATTCTCAAGGCTCCAAGTGAAGAGTGTGCAGTATATGTTCTCTCAGAAGTTAACAAAAGTAGTCTTCATACCTCTAGGTTTTGGTCCTAATTTTTTTCCCAAATTAGGCAACTTGTTCCAACACCATCTTTCACATCCTCTGTACCGAATTATCCTATACTTTTATGGCTTTTTTACTCCCCTTTTTTTCTTTTCCCCTTTTTTTTTTTTTTTTTTCTCTTTCCAGTTTTGGCGAATAATTCTGCCCAGATCTGAGCATCTTCTATGGTGATTTTTCAGCTCATGTTTCACTGAAAATAGTGATGGTATTGCAGAAATCTTCTCTCCTGCTCTCACCTTTTGTCCCAACAGGATGAAAGTCACCTGGAGCTCTGCCAAAGCTGTTAATACATCCTTAGCAGGCATTTGAGGAGAACCATGTCAATAGAGCTTTATATAACACATGGAGCAGGTCAGGGGCAGAGTGCCTGCCAAGCAGTTCCATGGACCTCTTTGCATCCTTCGGTTTGATCAATGGAAGAGCAGCTGTTAAAGGTAGTGATAAAGCTCCATGGCATTGATTCTCACTGACTCTTAAGTGCAACCCAGGAACTCACTTTGTTAGGACTATTTACACAAAAGTAGAAAATTTATTTACATAGAGCAGAATCAGGGTGTTTTCACTCTTTTGCATGGTCTCAAGCTTCATAATGAGAATTCTTCAATATATGTGTTATCCCACCATCCCTTACATGTGAAAGTGTACTTATCTTGCAGGTGAGGAGAGAATAAATTCCTTCTCAACCACAGTTTGTATCAGACATGGTATTAAAATGAAGTATTCTGCTACAGTAGCAAATATTTTTGATACCAAACTATCCTTGCCACTATAAACTTTTTATTTTTAATTATTTTTTCAAGTATTTTAAAACATATATTAATGGGAACATTTACAGTCTTTCAACATAAGCATTTATAGATTTTTTTATCAAAGAAAAGAAATTAAGCTTCTTTTAGTCTTTTAATTTTAATATTTTAAAATTTTCTGCCTTCATTTCTCCTCCATTCTTTTCTTCTTCCTTCTGAGAAATTCTCCCCCTCCCTTTATTTCTACTTTTTTAATGGAAAAAAACCAGAAACTCTGGAGGAGGCTCACTGAGTTAACCATTTTAGTCTCACTTTTTCTTAGTAGAAACACCTGCAGAAGGAAGAGCCTCTGATTCAGCTGCTACCTCCTCCAAAGATGCCTATAGCTGTCCTTTGAATACAGAGTATGCCTATGGCAACTGGTTCATACTCAAACATCTAAGTATAAATACACAAACTTAAATGAACAATACCACCCAGAAAGGAAAACTTGAAATAACCTGATATTCCCTTTTCCTTTGATACCTTTTTGTTTTTCTCCTTTTGCAAGCCAAAGTATAAATACGAGAAAAAAAAAATAAAAAAATTGAAGGACTTGAAAAATCACCTGTTAAAGAAAACTCGGAAAAAATATTTTTGAAGATTTCCATTGGTTACATGTTTTAAAAACCTAATAACGTTATGAAACTCAAACAGAAACTGCCCCAAAACCTCCCAGTGTGTAACTATCAATTCAATATAGCCCAAGAGAGGTGTATATGACTGATTTCTGCACAGCCCCAGGCAGTGAAAGGGTTCAGTCGGGAGGGAGTAGGGAACTCATTCCTTCCCCGAGTTTAAGACGATTTGTACATCTCAGACTCACTTCCCACAAGTTTATATTGACATTGTGGAAGAAGAAAAACATAAAGAAATTGGGAAAGAGGGTGCTGAGTAGATGTTGCAGCAGTTAGGCTGCCGAGCTGAGTAGGAGCAGGTCTTGATTACAGCCTCTGTTCCCAGGCTTGTTTATGTATTTTGTATTAGGCAGTCACTGAATAAAACAAACCTGGGAGCTGTGCCAGGGGTTGTCCACACCCATGCAGTTGCAGAATTGGGACCTCGGTCTTTCCCACACTGTCAGTTTTTCCACGCAAAAACAAAAACTAGAATTTTCTCCTACAGTGTCAGTCATCTCTTTTTTTTCTTCCTTTTTTGTCTTCCCAATAAGATTTGAAGCACCATAAATAAGGGTGCTTATTTATGTTGATCTGTGAATTATTTTCCTCACTGGTAGCACTTTAGATATTTTGTTGATATTGCTCCCATTTCCTGGGCTGTTTGTTAAATATGTTGATATTGTTCCCATTTCCTGAGGTATTTGTCAGATATGTTTTTCCTCTTGAACTACAGAGTAATTTATTGCTTTATGGAATTATAACTTCCAAAAAGCAAACTAACTGTAGTGACATTTTCCTTTAAGGGAGGCCTCCCACATGCTACCAAATTACATTTCAGTGTCTCTTGTTGAATTCTAGTCGTATTTCTGATATTGGTCAATGTACAATTGAGTTGCCTGCTGGGAAAAAAATAAAACAAGCTGGTATAAGTGTCAATTTTGAAGTAATAATTATAGTTTTATGCAGTAACATATTTATTATATTATCAAATTAATACACCTTTTAGCATGTCAGGGTCTGTGAGTAATTATAGTTTAGCATTGTGGTAATAATTTGTATGATTTATGTTACTTATGGAGCGATACTGAAAGCCAAAAAGCTGTCTGGCATAATTACTGTTAAGAGGTAAGATCAACAGATATCCCCAGCCAAAAGAACACAGCCCTAAGGGGAGTAGACTCAAACAAGGAGAAGTCACCTCAGGTATTTGCTTTGCAGCTTGCCTTTTCTCACCGGAGAGATGGCCCACCCACTATTTCAGACTACATTAGCAAGAATTGGATGCTTTTATGTTGCTGCTTTCTACTGAACTTTAAGTTCTCATTTTAAATTGAGATATAAGAAAGTGTTACTGAGGGACTATTTGCAGGACTTCTGAATTCTTCTGAAATGTGGAGAAAAGGGCTTGCCATGAGATGAAAGTGAATGAATTATTGTGGTTTCTCTTCTTTCCATTGATTTGGGTGCAGAAAATATATCTTTTTAGCGTGTGTCTGTGGTCTTGCTTTTATTATTTTTTTGTTCTACGTGCTGTGCAAACACAGAACAGAAAAAGTCTTTATGACAAAAGTCTATGCAAAGCTAATTCTATACAGTTAAAATTTATTAAAGTTAAAGCAGATTCATGAGTGACTTAGCAGCTTGACTAGTAATGGGCTGAAAGTTGCCATGTGTTCCCCCAGTTTCTGTGTATTTATGCAAATAAATGCATGGAAATGCAAAGAGTATGTTCATCTCCTTTTTAAGCTCAGACCTCCCATGGCAAATACTTTGCACTGCTTTCTTTTTTCTTTGCTATCTTCCCCCCCCCCCCCCAAAAATACAGTTTCCAGCATTTTTACATAAACGTCAATATCTCAGGAACAATCTAAAAACCATGCCGATAAAACCATGATCGCACGGTCCAGTCAAAATTTCTTACTTCCTTCTCTCCTTCAAACTCAGCATCACCCTTCCAAACGGAAAATGAATGTCTGGTGTCATGTTCTGTGAAGGCTGCAGACTCAGGCCTCAGACGATGAAGGTTATGAACAAAGGCCAAGATCCACAAAGCTATTTAAATACGTAATTCTAATTAATTTATATGCCCCTGATCCTGAAAACATTTATGTACGTACTCAACTTTCACTGGCTGGGTGACCTTCCTGAAGTCAAAGACGTTACTCACCTGCTGAAATAAAAGTCTGTGTACTGTGGTTCAGTAAAGAAATATCAAATGGAGAGTGTCCTGCCAGTATGTCCCTCTTTTATTAAATTACACAATGTCACAAACTCTGAATTTTGTGAGGAAGAAGTTGGAGTTTTTCCTGTCCTATTCTCGTGCCACTCTACTTCTGAATCTGTCCTATGAGAGATAAAAGTAGCAAAAAGTCCTCCAAATACTCGCTGACCATATTCTACATTTTTCCATGTCAACACCAACTGACTGTGAAAGGAACAAAGCCTGAGAGGAGGACATAAGGGTGGGATTCATCTCACCTAATGTTATGTATCAAAAAGTTGAATGTCTAAGTCTGAGCTAGGCTTTCCTCAGAGTCAGGAGAGACAAGGGGGCACCTCCAGGAGTGAGTAATCCAGTCTATCTCAGACACATATGATGGGATAAGACGAATTACACTCTGGAGATGCCCATTGCTCTCTGTGAAAGGGAGCTTGGGGTGACGAGCTCAGACTTAGTTGTTTCGTTTTAAGAAGTCCAAGTTAGGGCAGATGAATTTTACCTCAAAGGCTTGGAGTGTTTTCCTGAAACTCAAACCAACCTTTTGAAGTTCACTCTTCATCCTTATAGAACACAGGTGTGCCAATATCCAATTTCTCATGTTTTTAATTCTATAGGAATAAAGTTATGTGTGTCTGTATGTGTATGTGTGTACTTAATGGCTACACTGTCAAGCTGACCTTCAGCAAATAATTAAAAGGCATTTTAATCCTGCTGAGCAGTGTTTTTGTTGGCAGGTACCCCGAGGAAGGTACTCTCCTACAAGGAGGCAGCTGGTGGATTTCTGTCCATTGTATCACCATTACATGACAAGGGGGAGCTTAAGTAGCTTAGGGGCCACCCTACAGCTTGATCAGGCTACTGTGCGGTGTGGGGCTAATTAATACAAGAACTCCTTCACCTGGGCAACTGTTCTGCCTTTTTCTTTGTTTACCTCCTCTAACTACCTCATCTGATTAATGCCATTAGCTATTGCCAATAGTTACACAATATCCCATGGTGTGATCCTAAATCCAAGCTAGTCATTGAAGCTTTGAGGAGGGGAATGAGCTCCTAAACACATGTTCGCATGGCATCAGACACCCACACTCTCAGATAGACTTGAGGGACAGAGTTGTAAAGGGTCTGCTGAGGCAGAAATACTACTGCGCTATCAAGGAACTGGAATGATTTGACAATAGGCTCTCTTATTGTCATTTCTTTTCTGTCGTTGTTAAATATCCTTCCCACGTGTTTCCCCTACCTGGAAGATGCAGAAACGTGAGTGCAGGAATTTCTTGGCTGAAGAATAATGCCAACAAAAGGGAGCCTGTGAAATTGAAGCAGCCCAAGGGAGTGTAAGTCGTTTGAGAAGCCCGGTGCATCTGGATGAGTCACACAGAGAGCAGAGCTGGTTGGTCAGGGTGCTTTAGAAACCCCCCCAAAAAAGGAGTCAATCTCAGACAAAGAATCCCACCATGCTTTGCCATTCTAGTGTTCCATGAAGCACCCAATTACGATGATACCAGTGATATTGCCCAGGCATGAGGCGTGCTGGGATGGCCTCAAAACAGGTCAAACCCCCCTGCTCCTTAATAACTGAGCTCAGGCGCCCTTTCTAAAGCTCTCCATCTCTTTTGGGAGATAGGAGGAGTAACTTAACCTTATTTCCTCAAGTAATAATTGTAATGATAAGCATAATGGGAATAATAGTTGTCTCACCTGCCTAACAGGGAGAAGGTGCTGGGAGAATTAATTAGTTTGTGAAGCACTTTGAAGATAAGTGCTACGTTATTAATAAGTAAAATCCACTGCACTTAGATACAACTTGCAAGTGATTGTATTATATTACAGTGCTTAGATAACACAAAGATAGTCGCCTTAGAAATACCAATAGATGATAGAGAGTTGGAGAGATAGATAGCCACCAGACTTCTTGTGTTTTCATTTTGCATCACAATTTCTACTGGGTTAATGATATTTAAGTCCTAAAATAGGTTCCAATAATGGAAATTAATACTTGTATTTTAAAGATGTCACAGGAAAAGCAGTGGGGAATGGTAAGTAAAGACGGCCAAAGAGAGAAAACAAACTGACTTCTCCAGGGCCTCTTCCAACCCTGTAATGTGTAATCTTTAAAAGTAGTTGGTTAAACTCAATTCATACTATCCAGAAGAGCCTTGATCACTGACATTGTCTACCATGAGCTAGAGACACAGTTCAGGAGCTGAGTGGATAGTCTTCACCAGAAAGAAACATTGCAAATGTGTAAAAACTGGCAAGAACAGTCATCTCTGAAAAATAATTAAGTCACTGAGTAAGGAACTTCAGCAACTTCTGGGTCAGCAATGTGATCCTCTGATGTGAGTAGTCTGGCAGTGGGAGCTGCAGGGTATTTTAAATCTGGAAGTCTGACAAAATCTGCTTGGAGGAAAATCAGTAAATTTGTGAAAATAAGTGAGTTAACGTGGAATTGTTGACACTTAGCTTTGATTGGCAGGGAGGTCATTGGCCTGTAACAAATAAAAGGAAGCGGGAAGCTAAAATCTCGGAGGAGGAGGGTAAGGCAGCTGGTCATAGAGAACATTTCTGATTCCACCCAGGCACCCTGGCTCTTGCTTGTGAATAAGGAGGTCCTTGAGCAATAACATGGCATTTTTTGTCCCATGTGTCACTACATTATTGTGCTGTCACCAAGAAGTGTTCATGCCAGTACAAACATGCTCATGTAGCTTTCCCATCGGGCCAGCATCTCAAAGTGGAGATTTACAGAATCATTAAGGTTGGCAATGACTTCTAAGATCATCAAGTCCAACCATTAACCTAGCGCTACAAGGTCCACCACTAATCCATGTCTCTAAGTACCACATCTACATGCTTTTTGGAAACTTCTAGAGGCGGTGACTGCCCCACTTCCTGGGCAGACTGTTCCAATGCCTGACCACTCTTTCAGTGATGAAACTTTTCCTAATATGCAATATAAACCTCCAGTGGCATGACTTGAGGATGTTTTCTGTTCTCCTATCACTTGTTGCCTGGGAGAAGAGACTGAACCCCACCTCACCATAACCTTTCAGGAGAGATACCTGAAGGACTTTATGAAGCTGTGAAGTTTAATTCCAGTTTTGGGTTTGATATGAGGTTTCTGAACCCTTCAAAGCATCTTCTAATTTCTTAAAGAAAGAAGTGGTATATGTATCTAAGTACGTATCTATGTATATAAATATTAAAATATATAAGCAAATACTGTGTGAACCTACAAGACCTACAAAATTAGCATAATTCTGGAAACCACACAGAGACAACAAGGATATCTTCCTAATCTTCTTGTTCCTGAAATTCTGGAGGGAAATGGAGCTGTTCCTTGGCTGAGCAACACAGGACCTATGACACCCACCTCAGCAGAACTGGCAGCACTCAGAGGAGGGCGGTGGCGGACCCAAGCAATGGCCACTTTATTTGCTTAGAAAACAGGGAGACTGGGGGTCATAAAAACCAAGTCAAAGCCATTTCTCTTCCATTCTCTGCTGAATATGGGGGTGAAGCTGCCATAAATGTTAATGAGTGATCATGTGCATCGGAAGAAGCACATCCTCTTTTGTGAAGGCAAGATGAAAGCTTTTTATAAATATGACCTACTGGTGAAAAAGGCATGCGTTCAGATCAAACCTATGGGTTTATACTGATGGGTTAGATTTTTTTTTTCTTAATACAATACATTTTGTTAAGAAGAAGGATTAAAGTATTTGCCAAAATGATTTGTGTTGACAAAATGGCTTAGTACATTTGCAGATTTATTTTATGAAGCAGAATAAATTAAGGTGTCTCGTAAAAAATGTGGGTTATATCCAGTGAAACAATTTCAAGTATTTCAGAAACTCTATTTTTATTCACTTTGCAAACGTGCTTAGTTGAACTGCCAGTCACTGTTACATTTCCATTTCCAAGCAATTAATTAAAATCCCAAATCAGGTTTTTTCTTGATCATGCCAGCAGGAGTTGGTTGCCATGGTAATAGGACGATCAGTAGCGTTTGGGAGGGAGGAGAGGGAGAAAAAACGTTCAGCATTTGGGCTTTTATTATTGAAACGTAAGTGCAGGTCTGGAGGAGCGTGTTGGCTCATCTGTGCCAGCCTGTGGTCCCAATGGTGACAATTGGAAGTAAGTGAGGGTTCTCAGGATTGCCTTATTGTCAAGGGTATCATTTGGTCCAATGTAGAAATCATTAGTGAAGCCTTTTCAGTCCTACAGTCTATAGGTTGAAACTGTGAATGCAGCTGATCACACAGAGTTTCAGCAGTGGTAAGGAGGCTTTTTCCATCTGTAATTACCCACATTTGCAGAGAACTATCACATATAATGGGTTTTCTCCCCCACAGGCCTGAAAACCTTTAGATTATAAGCTCATTTCAGACAATGCTCTAGATCCATGGCAGTTTCTGAGAGCCATTGCATTTAAAGGTTAAAGAAAGAATTAATGGTGTAGTGAGGGCAGCAAAGTTTTATGGGTTGGTGTCAGGGACAGGTGATTAGGAGGAGGACAACATCTGGCAAACAGGGAAGGAAGAAAAGGGCAACACGTTCTGAAGCAAGCACAGGAAATGTAGTCCTTCCTGAAGGAGGGAACAGGTCCAGGATAGGGCAGAGCTTATTTGGAATGCTTTCTTTAACCTGATCTATTGGATGGCATTCCTGCCCAGGGCCAGGGGGTTGAAACTTGATGGTCTTTACGATCCCTTCCAACACAAGCCGTTCTATGATTCTGTGTTATAATTCCCTGGGGGAACACCCTGTGATTTAGTAGCCATTACTGCAACATGAAAGTAAAGTTGATTCTAGCAGCAAGAAACATGCCATGCCCATTAGATGTGACCCAAAACATCTACTGAAGATTGTAGAAATACTCCCATGGACATTTTGGGGTCAACCATGTGTGTTCAGGGAGGCATCTGGGTCAGCAGACAGTTCAGCTGTGAATGCTGGTCTCTTTCCTGACTTGACTGTTAAGATGCCAAATGTCTTTTACCCTTGGATTGGATATGCTATTGTATGCTGACCTCTCCATAGCTGCTGTTAATTTCTCTCTTAGGACAGAGCCAATAGTTGAGAGATGAGAAGCTCTTGCCTCCAAACTGTCCTCAGTACAGTGTGAACCATTTTAACCCAGTTCAGGGCAATTCTATTGCCTTTACAATGTTGGAGAGTTGTGACTGAGTTGAACATCATGATCAATTATAGTGATTTCAAAGGATAAGAGAAAATGGCTTTTACCTTGTGCATCATCTAAGGAGGGGCACCAACTAGATAGAAACAGGTCAAATCCTACTGTTAGCACAGCCACACTATGATACGACTCTAGAAATGCCTCTGGATTAAGTAAACCCCCAAGATTTCAGTCTTACACTTCAAACCTGATCATTTTTAAACGTGATCAGCTTCACTACGTGGCCATACAAGTGTCCAGAGGTGGGAGCGTGAAGCAGGAGAGAGAAAATGTGGTGGCAGATGAAAGAAGTTGAGTGCCAGTACAAAAAAACTTGTGAATCCAGAGCACTGTTTGAAAGGTGGCAGTCAGCAGGACACCAAATCATGGAGCTAAGCACTCTCCTTCCCCCAGTAGCCTGCCCAGCCCAGTTGGGTTTACATATGATGTGGACTGGTTTATGCATGACTGGGTGGTGCCTTAGAATCCTTTTCAGCCTTGAGGACAAAGGCATGGAAAAAACCCTTTTCTTCAGACCTTGATATTGCCGGTGTCCAGCTGCTGATGGTGTGGCAAAGCGGGATAGAGGCAGAGATCCCTCGGATCATTAGGCAACATTAATGCACAGGAACATGGTGCTTCACATATGGTGCTTGTTAAGCCCCCCATGAAATCAGGAGATTGGTAACAGAATTACAACATGCTTAGGGTTATAGGTCATGCGCCAAATTTCATCCTTATGTATTAGCTGGAAATTAATCTGAAAATAATTAAGAAAGAATCCAGATATTAAAAAGGAAAGATTTTGAGAACATTAGGATTTCATGTCTTGCTGCAGCATAAAATTCCCATGTGAGAGAGAGTCTGAAAATATTGCCTGATGGCCCAACGCTTGTGCTGGAGAGGGGAGTGACTTCATTAAAGTTCTTTGACAAGGTCCTCACTCAGCTGTCAGTTCAGAAAAGCCTCACCTGACCCTGAGATTTGTTACTTGCCTTGTGCCTGTACTGTCTTGGTGGGGGCCCAGTGTTGTTGGGATCTGAGCGAGTTCAGATGGAGTTAAAGAGGCCAACAAGGGATTTATTGATCTGGATATATCAATTTGCACTAGTCCAAACAAGTTGGATTCAGGGTCCCACAAACTCTAAGGGCAGAAGGGCAGAAGTTGAGCTTTTGATCTCCTGTATAGAAAGATGTAGTATAATGTAATGGTTCAGGGGGTTCTTTAGTGACTCAAAACAGGGGGGAAGGGATTTTCGAATACCTGCGTTTTTTGCCTTTTCCACTCTTGAGAACTTCAGAAAACTTTCATTACATAAAAATCCTTATTATTACATGCTGGGCTGATTTCTGTTCTTTTCACTGGCATTGATCTAACTATTTGCTGACCTCAGATACTCAGCTTACATCCAGACTCCTATGTATAGACATCTAAAATTTAGGGGCTCTGGGAAGTGTATTAAGATACTTGAATTAGATTAAACGACTCAAAGCTTTACATCTCTGATGCCACCTTACTCGAACATTTTGGAAACAAAGTCTCCTTCCAGGTTGCTTAAAGTAAGTGTCTGATGCCATTTGAAAGCGCCCCATAAGCTGGAGATGTTCCCATGGGGCTGGTAGGTGGGATACAGGACCTGCAAGAGATGCCCCTTTGGAGGCCATCGGAGACCAGGCAGATGCTGGAGACTCCAAGGGCACCTCAGATGGCACCTGACACTCAGAGGTGTGTGAGTAAAGCCTCAGGTGACTACATTAGACAAGATGCAGAGTTTTTATGCTGATGAAATTTGGTGAGCTGAGCCTCACTCACACTGTTTTCCACATGAAAGGGTGTGAACTGGGGCTCTTTTTGAGAAAATACAGTTTACTGGCAATCTGAGGTTATCAGGCAATAATAATTGTCAAATGAACCAAGAAGGAATTTCACTATAGAGAGATTTTCAATACAGTGACATCTCTATCTAACCATATGTTCTTGTTTTAACTTTTTTTTTCGGTTTAACATAAAATCCTTCTTTTATTATTCTGAATATTCTTGAATGTGAATATGTTAAAACACAGATCTGTCCTGAGTACCAGCATTTTTAATTTATCCTTGGAGAAGCTTTTACCATTCTGCTGTTGCTTCTGCTCAACAACAGATATTTTTTCAGCAAGGACTGTAAAACTGCAGTGACTTTTAACACACCGTTGTGCCAGCACTGCTCTGAGGAAAAAAGAGCAGGGATGGCCCTGAATATTTCTAAAAGTCCAAATGACCAAAAATTGATTGCAGGCATTCACATCTGCAGGCCTGGGTGAACAGATGCCAGAAGAGATTTGCTCACTGAGTGGGAGACAGAGAGCAATTTTTCACTGGAGAAATTACAGCTGTACTTTGACCACACTACCCCAAGTCACTGCAAGGTGGCCAGTTCTCATGGTGGGCAGGAGATAAACGAATGGCTTACTCAGCTAGAGCAAGGCAAGATTGATGGAAATAAAGTTTTAGATGACAACCTGAAAATGAAGTTGATCTAAAAAGGGATGTGCCTCAAAAGACTGAAATTTTTTATGTTCTCAGTAACAAAAAGCTATTAACAAAGCATTTTTAAGAGTATTTTATCTGGTATATCATGGAATAAAGATCTAGATATAGGCAGTAATTAAAGATCAACTTTGATTTTGATAATCCTTTTTAATTGCTTTTTTAATTGTGGTGAAATTTTAAAACATTTCTGTGAAGTGCTCTGTGGAAAAAACGCTGATGTAGAGAGATTAACTAATCAAGATTGCTCTATTCTGTTTGAATAACTAGAAAGGAACTTTGAGTGGGTAAGTGTAAAATAAATCTTCTAACTAATGTATGGCTCCATGTAATCTCATCTCACCTTCTGGGAACAATGTATAACAAATTAAGCTTGGATCATGAAATGTCATACAAATCTGGCAGTGAGATTTCATTTGGAGGGAAGAACTGCTGTTCTCTTGGTTCTTAACAGCCATAGAAAATTTCAATTACGTGAGCATCTTGACAAAGTCTACCTCCAGGGTATGGAGGATTTTAAAAAAGTTTTCTTTAACCAGCTTCAGTGTCCCAAAGAACACTGACTGGTTTAACCATCTCGAGTGGTACCCATTTGCACTTCGCCTCATGAATAAGAAACAGACTTGATGGAAGGTGTGTTTATAAAGGAAAATACGGATAGGTGAAAATTTTATATGGCGTAGGAAACATCTTCAAAAGAAGCAGTAAAATAAGGGTATTGTAATCATAGTAAAGAATCTTGTTTTGTCTTCTTCAAAGTCTTATGGCCATTAAAGGACTGCATATATACCTTAAAGTTGACAGACCATAAAGAAAGGAATAAGTGATGACAAAAAGAGAAGTTCCTAAGGGAACACAGAATGAAAAGAATTGAAAATTTATACAAAAGGGATTGGAGTGCTGATTAAGCAGAGGAAACAAAAGAGAAAAAAATTTACAGATAAATATACACATGATAAATACCACATGTATGCAGCAAGATGGTTTGTTCCCATCTGATTCTTCTATTGCTTTTAAACAGATTTGGTTTCTTTAAAAGATCTGGCAATTGTATTAGACAGTAGTATGTGCTTGCTTTAAATAATTAATTCCTGGCAGCAGGAAGACAAACATGACTTTTTAAGTCAGAGAAAAATAAGCTAAATCTGTGTGAATTTGGTAAACCCTGGACATATGAAAAGTTTTTGAGAGGTTTATCAAATTCCAGTGTTGTGAAGTTTAGTCTAAGATTAAAAGTATTGCCTTCTGTGTCATGTTGTGTGTTGCCTCTACAGGAGCTCCTTACCATGTAAACTTGGACACTCCAGGGCAGAAAGTCTAGGAATAATGTACAGCCTGTATTCAGAACAAGGAAACTCATTCCTATATCTTAACTTTAGGTAAAATACGCATGATAAACACAACACACAGGTACTTTTTCTGTAATTCTTCTTCTTTGAAATAGAAGCCTAAAATTCACCTTAGAAATATGGATAGAGGTAGAGCAGAAGAGAAGGGCTTCTCTTCACATAAACATATCCTTGAGAAGTAAGTTGGAACCTTTCCCAACGAGATGTACACTGTGCCCTTGATACGCTGAGACCTTGAAAGTGTACAATGATCCTTGACTTTCTAGTTCTTAAAGCCTGGAACAAGAAAACAGGACATGGTCTCTGCAGAAGTCCTGGGACTTCTACTACTCTGCTGAACCCTTCAAAAATACAGTACAATGGAGTTGGATAAAAGAATATATTGGTAACCATGGCTGAGAATCAGCGACCAACCACTAAAGCCTTTTACCCCTTCATCAGGAGCAGTGCAGAAGTTCTGCTTATGTGAGACTATAAAGTAATGATGTTTCAAGAGTCAGATGTCATGTTTTTTATTTAAAAGGTGACATGAGGACTTGGAATCGCATCTTGAAAAAAACCCATATTTATGAAGTAACACAAGAAGGGTTAATATTTGCAAAATATAAGTTAATAGTCTTGTGGGTGCCTTCCAGCTGGCATGTTCTATGATCCTGTGATGACGCATAACAACATGTGTACATTTTAAAGAGAATGATGCAAAGAAAGCACATGTAGAGAACATCATGTTGAGAGAAAGCTCTTTAGGTGAGGGATAGAGATGGGCTGTGGCAGATAATCAACAGTGCCAAGGAAGAACCCACAGGAAGAAAATCCTGTAAAACTGGTGCTCAGACTAGAGGATTTTTTTAGACACGGTTATATTAGCACTACTACTATCATGTCTGCTTTCTCAAGAAGTAGCCATGTAGTCGACCCTTTCAAAAAAGTCACAGAAGGAGATCTGAATGGCTCCTTCTGTGTCTGTACTCTGAGTGGTTCCTTCTGTGTCTCTACTCTGTCAGCACTTCCATGCTGCAGATGAGAGTCATCCGGCTTCACCCTTTTCTAGAGAAGGTTTGACATGAGTTCTGTGATGTGAATCTCAGCTTCCCAGCTTACCTGCAGCAAAGTGATAACCACAGCTCTGCTGATGTGTGGTTTGGTGGGCAGAAGACACTCAGCTACTAGAGTGTGTGGGGAACAGTGTTGGTCCTTCAGGTTTGCATAGACAGAGCTACTGCAATTATCTGTAATTAAAGCTCAAGCTTGTGAAAACACTGTATCCAAACACTCTCAAACCTCTTTAATTCATGACTAACTCAAGTATTACTCCATGTGTGTCCTGTAAGCAGAAGCCACAGAAGAGGTGGTGCATCCCTGCCTGTCTTCCTTGAATCCAACAGGCTGTGTCCAATGAGTAGCTTGGACTAAACTGTCAATGGGTAGGCAAGATGAAGTCCCGTCTAAGCATTTCATGTAGATTTTAAATAAAAACAAGTGCAGCATTCTGCAAGCAAATAAACTTACACCAAACTTCAAATGTCATCGTTATTTAAAGTACCGGCCCACACTTTTAATTTTCATTGGTAAAATGATAGCAGCTAATTTTCTCTTGTTGTATGAAAGAGGGAGAAGCAGTTAATTGTGTTTGAGATTCCCTTCAGCATAATTAGATGTGGGAAACTAGATAATTCCCTTGACACCAATGGCATGTATCAGATTGGTTTAAAAGCAATCGTTTAGTTTGGGAATATCACACCTTTGGTAATTAGGTATATACATTTCATTCTTCAAAGGAATTGTTTGGGTAACACATGGATTACCTCGAAAAATGGACAAAATGAAAGACCATTTGAAACAATAATAGTATAGTTGCCATTATTAGTGATAATATAGTCTGTTTTTATTTTCAAATATAAGCTTAAAGTACAATGACAAAAATTATAGTTAGACTATAATATTGAGGAAGATAAATTTTAGGTCGATGGATTCAACTACATTTGCTAACAGTTACTCCATCTTAAGCAGCTCTTTGAACTGAAAATTGATTCAAAGACTAGAGCAAGGTTCACCAGAAAATAATTTTTAAAATAAGTGATTTTCTGACAATATGAGCAGTTGAATTTTACCATTCCTGAAAAAAATTATTTTTCCTTTTTTTTTAAAAAATTGCCTTTTCATTTTTAATTTCTTGTTAATATGTGTACTGTAGGTATGTAGTATAAAGTAAAACGTAAAAGTCAAATTTTGAAAAGCTTAGAATACATTTTTCCATGTTTTTTTTTCTTTAGAATTCAGAAAAATAAATTTTTCTCCCTATTTAATAGAACTTCATCAATCTTCCTCATTTCAAGTTAAAATACCTGTATAGGCATGTGTATTGTGTGGACAAATGCTTGAGGGATGCAGAGAGAAACACGGCAAAACAATTCTAATGACAGAAAAAGATGTCCTTACACGCATAAGATATTAAATGTGAAATTATCTCTATTAAGTCACATTGGTGACTGTACTAATTCCGAGATATTGGCAATTTACCACAAGTAGGATTTCCATCAGGCACTCTAACTGATTCATGTTTAAAGGAACTCTGCATCAAGTCAGAAAACCTGTTTTCATTGAGGTTAAAACTAGAATTTTTCCATTTTCAGATCTCAAGGAGCACACACTGGAAACCTCTAATAGAAACGACCTCACTTGTACATATGAGAGACTCAGCTGAGTAGACTGAAGGACAAATGAAGGTTGAGGTGTGTTTGGGACAGCTCAGTAAAAAACTGCACTGCCTTCTGGACTTTGGATTTTAAGAATTTTTTGATTAGTACTTGATAGCACATATATGATCATTTTTAATAGTAGTCAGGGATTAAGAAAAACACAGTAGTTATTATGGGTGGTACAATGATCCTGCACTCATAAACAAATACATATTTTGCAACTGAAAACCTCCCTAAGAAATAGAAAAATGAGAGTAAATACCTGTTTCTTAATGATCATACTTTTTCCACCAAAAATATTACATTATCTAACTCTGCGTATCTAGGCAAAAGCTCGGGTAACAGACAGAACCAATGCACAACACTATTGCTGTCTCTTGGAATAAGTGCACATTAAATTAGTAAATATTGCTAAATCCTGTTGTTGCCTGTTCTGTGTGCCATGACCATCTGACTTGGAAGAAGACTTTTAAGAGGTATTAACTAATGTTGATGCATCATTTAGATTGTTGAAATTTCCACCAGCCAAGAATCCATAATTGTTATCTAACATTTTGCTAGTGTTGTGACAAAGATAACCCCCCAAATAAGCACCACTGAGAGAAGAGAAGGAAGCGTTGGTTTGTTTTGTCTTTTTTTTCTTTTTTTTTTTCTTCTTTTTCCTTCCAGAACTTCACTTCTGAATCTNTATGTGTGTGTGTAAGGAATTGGAAACTATTGACATATATAATCTCTCCAAAATGCAATGTCAAAAATTAAAAAGAAGAACATGATATAGAAGATTTCCTGGCTTTGACAACACAGAACTTTCACAAGGTTACAGAGAAAAAAAAGTAGCCTCATGGACTTCAAATGAACAACTACTAATGTCACCTGATCTTTTGATGATCTCAATGGGATTTGAAGTAAGCTTCTAGAAATAAATATCTTAAAGCAGTATAAATAAGAAGAGCTTCCAATTTAATGAGAAAAACAAAAATCTCCAGAAAAAAACATTTTCAGCTTGGATTAATCCAAAACCGCTTCTTTTCTTTTTGTGTGTGAAACAATTCTCCAGTTTTAGTGGACAAGTGTTTTGTCCAATGCCTTATGAAACGTTTGGCTTGTTTATTATTTATCCTCCTTTTAAGATTCTTCCCTGATGGAAGTTAATCTCTTTGTGAAAACGGCATTTCGAAACACAATAGAAAGATGATTTACTTTGAATATTTTTTCTTTTAATTCTTTTTCCACTCCCCACCTTTGTCCTCGCTGAAGTTATTTCTAAATTTGTATCAAGTAATACAAATAGCTTTGATTTCTATAGAAGTTTATTCTATTCAGTGAGGTTATTATTTCCCATATATATTTTTTCCCCACATTTTGCATAGACACCACCTTGGAGAGTTCAGCAAAATCGTTGTGTTCAGTGAAAACCAGAACTTTGGGATAGGGTGGAGATGGTCTCACCTTAGCATCAAGCTGGGACATAGCCAGTGTATCTACTCAGACCTTAGAATTCCTCATCATGGCTANATTAGAATTCCTAAGCGTAATAATATAGACACAGCCAATGCATCTCACCTTTACCACCAAGACCTGAGCCTCATGAGATAGGTTCAACTCAAACTTATCCTGCAAATATGAGTACAAGCTTTGCCACAACGTGTTTCATTGATACAAAACAGCCTCCCCAATCATTCATCACTTGCAGTGATACACACAGGTGCTCCAGTGAAGTGCAGCTGTCGATAAAGGCTGATGCCAAATTATTATCCCGAGGTGAGTTGGCTTTCAGTTAGGCTGAGTTTTTGTTTTTGTCTCTTTCAGTTGCTTTTTTTTT
>VWZG01000386.1:22293-56409 GCA_013396735.1 Grallaria varia | reverse complement strand
TTTTTTTTTTTTTTAAGAAAATGGGGAAGAGGAGAATAGTTGAGATTTCAAGTATATTTTTTTCCTTTTCTTTAAATAACCATGTCTGTAATTTTCTTCTGAAGCATTGCAGATCCTTCTGGTCACTCAGTAGTTTGTGAGGCTGCATTCGCATTATGAAAACGCGTTGTTGTTTGAAAGCAATGCTGACGATCTCAGGTTAAACCTGAAACCAGGACCTCCCAAGATGTGAAAACATTGGATACAACTTTCATTTCTGATTTTGATTTACCTCTCAGTTCTACTTTGGGACAATTGTTTTGAAATTTGGGGGGAATGATGTAGATGTCCATCTTGCACTGTTTGATGCCTTCTGGGACTCACTGAGAAAGGAAAGAACCTGACTTCAAGTCCTTCTGCTGTGAGGTCTGGAACTCAGCCCCGTGTTTCCACAGCCCAGATCAGGACCACGAGCACAGTGGACTGGCTGAGTTCCTGTGACAGTGACAGTATGGAGGCAGGTGTCTCTCAGAACTTCCTACTGAAGTGCTTCCATTTTCTATAAATAATTAAACAGTCATTAAGGGAGAGACTTAAAATATGATCTTCCATATGATCTACAGAGAGGCATTAACTACTTAACCAGTTTGTCTCTTTGTTCCAATGAATATTTAATTTTTTAATATTAAGTGGAGACAAATTCCCCTCGATTTGCTGCATGGAGCAGCGCTGTGGTTAAACCCAGCAGGCAGCTGAACACCAGAGAGCCTCTCACTCACTCCCCCTCAGTGGGATGGGGGAGAGAATCGAGAAAAAGGTAGAACTCATGGGTTGAGATAAAAATTAATAGGACAGAAACGGAAAATCATGATTATGAGAGAATACAGAAAACAAGTGCTGCACAATGCAATTCCCCCCACCAGCCAGTCCCCAAGCAGTGGCTGCCACCCCCTGGCCACCTCCCACCAGTGTCAGTGAGCAGTATGATGCTGTATGGTATGGAATATCCCTTTGACCAGTCTGGGGGTCAGCTGTCCTGGCTGTGTCCCCTCCCATCTCCTGGTGTCCCCCAGCCTCCTCGCTGGCAGGGCAGTATGGGAAGATGAGTTCTTGGGGGTGGTTTGTGTTACTCATTTCACTAAAATATCTCAGGACACAATTAATTTCTTCATATTTTGTCTCCAATTCCCTGTCCAGAGAGAGTATCTAGACAACAAGCTTCAACTAAGCATTTCAATCTTAGATATATGAAGCCAACCTCTATTTTTCAGGTGGTAAGCATGAATGGTGTATCACAGTATACCAATGGCCATGATATTGATTTAGAGAGTTTCAGTGTTTCAATGAAGATAATACAGTCAAAGCAAAGCCTGGTCAAGGTATATTGAGCCCTGAAAGTCAGACAACTTTGTGGAGATGGAGAAGTGATGCGTATAAAGCCAAGAAGATTAATCTATTTTATTAGTTAATTCAGTTTATTGGCTAGTATTTAGATGGGAAAAAAAAAATCATAAACAGCCTCAGGCTATGTCAGGAGAGTTTTAGACTGAATTTTAGGAAAAAAAAATCTTCATGGAAAGAGTTGTCAAGCTTTGGAACAGTCTGCCCAGGAAAGCAGCTGAGTTATCCTCCCTGGGGGTATTTAATAGGTGTGTAGATGTGGCACTTGGGGGCACAGTGGTTTAGTTGTGGACTAGTCAGTCTTAGTTTTGTGGGTGGACTGCATGATCCTAAAGGTCTTTTCCAACCTGAATGACTCCGTGACTCTGTGATTCTATGGAGATTTCTGTTTTTCGCTTATTGGTATAAAACTGCTCCCCAGCAAGGGAGGGCCATTCTCCTAATTATCTCATGTTAAAATATGTTTTGGACACTTCTCCTCATTTCTCTCTCAGCTGGAAAAGGTGCTTGCGACCTCTCCCATTTAATAGCACATCCTGGCTAGAGTCCTCAGAGGCTTTTGTTTCCCTGTTAATTGAAGACTTTATTTGGAGATTGCCAGAAGCCAGCACTGTTTCAGGAAAAGCCGGTGGGTCGCAGCATGACACGAGAGACTCCCAAAGGAGGAGGGTTATGGCCCTTCCTTCCTTCCTCACATGAGAGTAATCCCACAGCTCCCAGCTCCGGGGCTCGTGAGGATGGAAGTCTCTGGCTGGCACATCCTCGCCTCTGACTCCTATTAAAGCAGCAACAAAGACAACCCATCCCCGTGTGCCAAATGAACATCCAAGTGCATAACAATTCAATCCCTCCTTCCTCCCAAATTGCTAAAGCAGCTTGAGCCAGTCGCTTCCACGACATTGTGAAATGTCTGCAGCGTTGCAGAAACAACCACTTCCTCTTTGTAGCAGGAGAAGAGGGTTTTTTGGTTCTGTTTTAATTTTTTTATTATTTTTTTGGAAGGAGGGGTGTTTTTTTTTTATTTTCCCACCTCGCCCTCCCTCCCCTTTTCCTTGAGCAAATCCCCATAACAAATAAAGTTACACTTCAAGACTGGATTACGCAGACTGTTAGGTTTGCATGCCAATGTTTACTTTAAGTTAAAAATGATACTTCTGAGAATTCAAATAATATGTTTAAAGTATTTCCAGGCTATTGCTTTGCTTGTATTTGTTTTGGCACTGTTTCCTTCCACGAGTATGTCAGTTTTGAAGGAGAGATGAATGCTGTTCACTTACAGCCTTTGCCTATTGATCATATGTTTAACATCTGTTGACTTTGTTTCTGTGCAGTTTTGGAGGGATTCGTGGCAAAATTAAAGGGTACTTGCTGCCGAAAAATTTTGTTGATGAGACCTTGCTTCTTCCAAGGCAGATATTCTGGGATGGCAAAGAGTCTGATAGGGATGTAGTAAGGAGCCCACAGCACTGCTATTCATAGATCAGAGTGGATAATCAGAATAGCCCTTTATGACCTCAAAATTTATATATCTATCAAAAGGTTTCACTTCAATTTTTCATTGTAATGGCTTGTCTGGGACTCAGATGAAAAGACCACAGAACGCCTGTCTCACCTGGAACCTTCTGGAAGCTATTCCTTGCCATGACTGAAAGCCAGCTTGCCTGATATCCCTGGAAAACATGCTGGATCCTGTTCTCTCAGCCTTGATTCAACTCATCCCAAGGCGTGCGTGTCCTGTGGCTGCGCACACCTGAGCTGGCTCCTCCCGAGCTACCCCTGGAAGCAGAGCTGAGAGGAGATACAGGCCAGGGACAGCTGAGCTGACTTGACTTGAGCCAGTTGTGTGTGCGTTTACAGCTTATTAACTCGAGCTGAAAACAGCACAAACATGGCTGAGGCTGCAGATCCCTGGTGTGATGCTGCACAGCAACAGCTGGGATTGTCTTGGCAGGGAGACCTCCTTAACCCACTCTATTCCACTTGCACGGACTTGATAGACCTTATTTTTATTTTTTTTTTTATTATTTTTTTTTAATTCCATTATTTCAGGCTGGAAGACAGGCTGAGTGGGCTGGGGCTGTTCAGCATGGAGAAGAGGAGGTTTTGGGGAAACCTCACTGAGGCCTTCCAGTACCTTAAGAGGGTTTATAAAAAGGAGGAGGAGGGACTTTTTACACGGGAAGGCAGCGACAAGACAAGGGACAATGGTTTAAAATGACACAGGGTGGGTTTAGATTAGATATAAGGAGGAAATAGGGCGGTGAAGCACTGGAACAGGTTACCCAGAGAAACTGTGGCTGCCCCATCCCTGGAAGTGTCCAAGGCCAAGTTGGATGGGGCTCTGAGCAGCCTGGTATAGTGAGTGGGATCCCTGCCCATGGCAGGGGATTGGAATGAGATGACCTTTAAAGTCCCTTCCAACCCAGAACATTTTATAAATCCCCATTTCTATGAGTCTTTCCTGCCTCCATTCTGCATCGGTCTTTGACACATTTAAATTGAGACAGCGTCTACACGGAGACAAATTCCTTTGAGAACTATGGACCATACTTCTGGAGGTTCAAGAAGCAGAGGAAGGGATGCCAAATGAGCAAATCTGTAACAAAATTACTTTTTTGACAGCTGTAATTTTCTCTAACGGTCTCCAGGTGTGTCCACCTATTTCTCTGGGAGATTTTGAAAGATTCAGGATATCGTCAGGGAAAGCAAGCTGAATATTCTCCAACCTTACTTTTGAAGGTAAGCTGAAGCTGCCATTTTTTCCCATCTATTCCATCCTGAAGAAAACCTTGATATTTATTATTGTGAATGATTTGTGGAATAGCTTCACTGACTTTGCTTTCACAAAGGTTCCTCAGACCTTGTGTTTGTTTAAGGAGTATCTAGTAGAGGAAGAAAGTTATTCTGGAAAGTAACTGATCTTTCTGAATACGTGGAGGTAATGTGGGCACAAAATTATTCAGATATATTTTATTGTTTTAAATGGTTGGTGAATGTAAAAGAGGTAAAGTTGGTCAAGTTAATTAACGCGTAGTCAAAGGGAAAAAGAAGACATAACAGGAGTTTTAGAAATTACTTGAGATTGAGATAAAGGAATAAGTGATTAATTGGTTATCTCATTAGGGCTATAGAAGGACTCCTAACAAGGTCACCGTGACTTTGACAGTGACCACAGCTATATTGCTTTTAGGAACTGAAAAAGAGAATGGTGATAAGGAAATTGGATAGGTAATTATGCAAAGGTCAGGAAGGGGGTCAGATGATTGCCAAGCTGGTCAAAGGACAAGGCTTGTCATCAAAATGGCTGAAATGATGGTTGTCTCTGAACTCATTGTCCCTTTTCAAATTGACATCAAAGGAAATGGAAAGCATTGATAATCTCCCTAAGAATATAATTAAGCAGATGGGCATAAAAATTAAAAAGATAGATAAATAAGCTAATGAATAATATAATGCACCAGAAAAAGAGATGCAAATGTAAATGTTGAAGTATGGACAGGCTTAATAGCAAAAGCTTACAGGCTTTGCTAACTTGGAAATTGGAAACAATGGAAATATGAAGAGAATTCTTAAGGATGTAGATGAATTCAGTAGTGGGAAATTGCGCGGCCCTGGGTATCTTCTGTTTCTGAAAGCAGTTTTGCTTGTGTACTTTGTGGCAACAGGAATGGATTTGAAACAAGAGCCAGGCATTCCTCAGACTGTTCAGTATCTCAGCATATAGCTGTGTTCATGAGACTTTCTTTTTGACACCATTCGTATCTTCCCTTCTCCTCTCTGCAGCTGAATGCTTGTGTGGATTTACTGGGGAGACATCACAGCCTTTTCCCAGAAGTGGGAGTCTCCTCCGGGTGAATTGTCCTTCAAACTAGTCCAACTGCAGACTTGCAAAGTCAGACCTCACCTATTTAGTTTTAGGCTGTGTCTGCCACTGGATCACAGCATTGTGAAAATCCAGCTGGAGCCAAGAACTTACATGCTGAGCCCAAAGCCTTTGGGGTTTAATTCAGCTTAATTCTGGAGCCCCAGGATGCACCAAAGTGTATATGGGGGCTGCACATAAAGATGAAGCAATATCTCTTACTTAGGAAGCAGGTGGGTTTTCCTCTTTTCACAGGTGATTAACTGTTTTTCAACTAAAATCAGTTAAACTGTCATTCCTTAAAGCAAAGGGCTGCCATGTGAATAAAACTACCATAGACTGCTATAATTATTCCCATTTGCATATAGGAACGGATGACATTCCTGTCTATAGTACAAAACCTTTCATATTAAGATATTATTTTCTGCTCAAGCTGTGTTCATGAAGAGAGCATTGTTGCATCACTTTCTCATTATAACTAAAATATAGAAGCACAGGTGGAAAAAACCAGCTGAAACAGCAATAGGTCCTGAATTCTTTTGGTTCCTTTGTTTCAGATTGACTCACGTGCTTTGTGTCAACAGAATAATAATCATGGGTGAAATTTTCTTTCTAACTCAACAGAAAATAAATTAGAGTTCCAAAATATGCAGCATTTTTACTGGACATTCATGGTAGTTGTTTCAAAATAAAACCAATTACCTACTGGACAGGGAACCCAGAATACCTGTGTTCTTGAATTTTAATTCCATCTTTCTCTAAGAACAGGAATATATTTCCATGAAATTTTTCAGTTTCCTTTAAGTGACACTTGTGTGAAAATCCATCTTTTCCAGTTTTAATGACGACCTGAATTTCAGAGAATTTCAACACTTTTGCAGAAACCCAGAATCTCCTGTACTTCAATTCTGACTTGAAAATGCAGCTTTCTGTTTCCATTCCACAGGTGCACATGCAGCGCGGGACATGGGGAGAGGGAGACTGTTGTTGTTGTTTAAAACATTTACAAAGTGCAAATCAATCACAATGCAAATCTCCTTAATAGGGAATTTTGGGGTCCCAGACAGCTTGCCTGAAATGTTGTATCCTTAAATTGATATAAAAAGATAAAATAGGAATGAAATGTTCATTCCTGTTAAATTCTACCTAGGTTTCATACTAATGACTATCAACTAACAGTAAGATGCAATTAAAGGCCAAAATTACTTTTTTTGCTGCCACCTCAGAAGCAGAGAAGCTCCCAGCTTATTTCAGGCTTTGTCTGCATCTGGAAACTGCCTCTGGATCTGACATCAAGATATCAGTTTTGTATCTGATGAAATTTCGCTCAAATAGCCCTGGAAGTTGCTGATGCCCAGAAACTTTAATGATGACCCGATTTCCAAGCCCCTCCTCTTCCTTCAGTCCTGACCCATAAGCTCTTGGTTGGCTCCTCATCCATCCCCAGGCAGAGCTCCAGCCACTCCAGGTGGTGACATAGCGGGCATCACCACCTCCTTGTCTTACCTGCCTGTCCTTCCTAAAGACTCTGTATCCTTCCATTCCAGTGCTCCTGGGACAGGAGACATCCCACCATGTCTCTGTGATAACAATAAGGTCACCACCCTGGAGGTGTGTGCACATTTCAACTCCTCTCGCTTATTCCCCATTAATTTTGTTGTGAAAAAGAAGATCAAGAGGAGAAAGGAAGAAACAGATGATCTCAGCATTCTGAAGAAGAATTGCTCTTTACATTCCTGCTTGGTGATGGCTGTAATTCAGTGTTTTGGATACATGGTTTTTTTCATTTCTGAAATTTAATCCTGATGGACAAAATTATAAGAGACTCACCAGCAGATCCAATTGCCATCCTGGTCATTACATTGCTTGCCATTACTTGTCCAGAGTCCCCTGTCTGAAGCCTCCAGACACACTCATGGGATTCAGGCTTCCTTTTGAGTGCTCCTTGGAAGATCTGGACTCCATGCAGTAATTCTATTTCCTCCCCATATTTCTTAGGTATCTTCAGGAGATTCCCCCTGTGTCCCTTAAGTATTTGCCCCACGGTGTAAATTTTCCCAAGTCCTCATGAAACACGTGAGTGGCCTTGTGTGGATTCACCAGAATACTAGAGAGAATAAAAGATGCAGAGGCTGAATAAAAAGCCTGTCGCTGTTACTTATCACAGCCTTAAGACCCCCAGGGAAGGTCATTCTGTGCTTAGACAGAAAAGGCATCTGCTCACCATGTTTTTCCTGGAGAACATCAGAGACTGCTCTGAAATGTACTGGCATTTGGAGAAGCCGAATGGATGAATGAACATCTGATAAGGTGAGGTGCCCAAAGTTGCCATTGCCATACAGACCAACTTTTCCCACACTGCAAGTGTCATTTTCCATGCCTGAAATATAAGGAAAGATGTGCAGTGTGTTGCTTCCTTCTCACTGCAGAAAACCTGGCTTTAGAAGCTCCCCAGTTTTACAGATTTTAAGCTCTATTTATAATGCCAAAGCACAAAGGTATTTTTCATAGTTTTAATGCCATCACATTTTTAGTGCACTTCCTTAAACTACCAAAAATAATGCTCCCAATCAAGACAACTGTATTTTATATCCAAGCGATGACTTACCTCTTCATAGTAGCGTTAATCAGATTTCATTTATTTTTATAGCATTAGGGACATTAGAAATACCCTCTGGAAATGTTCCCCTTTCTATTTGTCCTTGGATAAGATATGTCCTGTATTAGGATAACTTTCTTCCTGAAGATAAATGTTTCCTGATAAAACAATAGTGTTAACCTGTAACAACTGCAACATGAAATAAATGCAGTTGTCAAGTAAACTTTAAAGGAGAGAATTAAAAATAAAATTAAAAAAAAATACAGAAACCCTGGACACATTAAAATACTGCTGTACTGTTCTTTGCTGTCCCCAAAGGCATTTATCTTTCTGGCTATCTCACATGATTGAAGAGCAGAGAAGTCACCTGAAATAATGTCCAATGGCAAAAGATGTATTAGAATTGCAGGATAATATCTTTATTCTCTGGAAGAGGGAGGAGAGTTTTAGATGTTGTTCGTAGTACAGCATGCAAAAGAAACCAGTATGGATGAAAAAAACCTCAGAGGTCCTAAGTATGAGCTGTAGGATGGACTTCGAGTGTGGAAATGCTTACGGGTACATGTGTCTCTTTAATCATTTTTTGCAACATTTAGGGCTCATCAATAGCCGTTGAAATCACTGGAAGACTTCCTGTTGATTCCCATGAGTTTTTCAGATTTTAGGTTTAGGTTTCTTTTGATATTTTCTTGTTTGTTTTTGTTGTTTGCTTGGTTGCTTTAGCCCATGAGGCACTAAAAGTATCCAAAACATAATGAGGGATTTTTCTTCCTTTTTTATTAGCTAACTTGATTCTCTGCTTACTACTTTTCTTCTTGAAGTGTTGACTTCATAATGAAGACCAGATTTAAAGGGAGTTGCCATTTACCCAATCTTAATCCTGTGCTGATATTCTCTGCTTGTGGTTCCAGTTTCTCTGGGTCAATGCTATCAATATTTCTAACCTTGTTCAGCATCAGCTTCATTAACTTTTCCATGGATGGGCAAAGGGAAGAATGATTTCCACAACACAGGAAAAAACTAAGAATAAAGTGATGAATTACAGAGTTCAGTTCTCTTTCAGGCACCAAAATAATTTTCTAATGCGGTAAATATTCACATAAATTCATTATATTTATATGTGTGGATATGTGAAAAACACACAGCTGCAGTTTGTGAGCACACAGCAGTATTTCAGGATTAGTTTATATTTTGAGATTATAATGGACTAATGTAGATGAAAATAATAAAATACATTATTCCTCAGCTGTAAGACTGTGTGGGTTTGGTTCCACATTTTGGTGAAAAATTTTTCTGTCTTTCTCCACACCTTTAGTTCCCACTTGCAGTTTTATCACAATGACACTGCCCTTTCTGTCTCTCAGGGATGGTAAAAGAATAAAGTTCTGTGTGTGCTTCAGTTTGGAGGCAGGGAAGTCATGTCTCAGATCCCACATATGTGGAGCCCTTGAAAGTCTGTCCGTGAGTGCCCTCAGGGGGACTGCTGGCCCTTTTTTTGGGAATATTTGGAACAGCATTAGAACAGAGGAGTACACTGGTGTCTGGAACAAGTCCTAGGGAGCCACCTTCTCCAGCTACTGCTACCTTATCTTCTCTGTATTGGCAATGACAAAAACTCTCAATAGGATTTTTTGAGAAGGTTGTTTTAAATTTTTTTTAAGTATTTTCCTTTGATAGCACACTATCCCTGTTGAGCAAAAGGTGCTCCACGTGCTTCCACTGTAGGTTCAGCAGCTAAAACTTGACTTCTTCTTAGCAAAATATTGCAATTCGAAGGCAGCCTGCGGGAGAAACAGAGCTGGCTGTATCTATAAAGAGATGTATTTTGTGAGCCTTTGGCCAATAGGAAACACCTGTGGTTTGATCCTTGTTCACCTTATATTGGCACTGTCACCAGAGTGAACTGAAGAGGCTTTGGACTCCTATCCTGCTCTGTAAAGTTATCATTACCCTGCCTTAGTCACATCTGCAAGTCACTGCTCTGCCGTTCTCTGCTGCTGAAATTTGATTGATTTCTCTCTTGGTCTTTTGATTTATTTTCCACCACATTTTCTGACCTTTGAGACAGTCAATTGCAGCTCATGACATAACTCAGAAGGATCTCACTGGATGCTTTTCTGTGCCCTAAACCAGTAGTTTGGTGTGTGTTCTCTTTGTAGTTAAAGAGGAAGGAGGAAGAAAGGGGGTGGAAAAGAGGTTGGGAGCTTTTATTATTATAAGAGCTTTTGGTAAGGCTTTAGCTAACTATTAAGTAAATATGTTTCTTATTTTAACCTCTGGAGTGCCCCAGGCCTCAGGGATATTTCACATACATGGATTTTTGCGGTAGGATGTAGGTCATGCTGTTGCACTGATTAGCATGGACTCTGCCTTTCAAGATATGCCTCTGGGTGGGATGTTCTTCCAAGGAGTAACTGGATTAGTCACTAGGTCAAAGACTAAGGGCTCGGTCTTTGTGGCCTAGAAATTCTATACCTTGTCCCAAGCTGGACTCACTGAGCCTAAAAAGTGAACCATTTCTGAGACCTTGCCCAGCATCTACCTGTTCTGTGTTCAAGCAAGAGGCAAATTGCTTCTAGCACAGGTCTGAGGGTACAGCTCTTGGACGAGGTTGTTACAAGGCAAAGTGGTCAACTCTAAGTTTTGTCTTAGTGTTCGTTACATTTTCTGAGATACTTTATAAGCTAAGGAATCTCAAATCCATTAAGAACTGTGAGACAGACGGAAAAAAAAAAAAACAGAATTTCAGTTCCAGGCAGATATCCTAATCCAGTTCTGACTGTACGTTTTACAGTGCGTTTAGTGTTAGGGACATCTGCAAATGAGCACACACATGCACACATTGCACTAAGCTTCTTTTTTTCTTTTCCTGCTTTCACAGTTAAGGGTTTTCTTCTCACTTCCCTCACCCTTTTTTAATGTGTTTTAAGAGAAAGATGCAGTCAGCAGAAACCAGCATTCTGTGGCTAATGTGAATCAAGAAGGATGTGTCATGTATAATGAGACATGAATAGCTAAGGAGATTGCACAGGCTGTATCACAGGCACATGGAATTGGATGGTGAATCCTGCTTTATATAGGTCAGCCACTTGCTAAAACATATGATCATATCCCTATTTCCAGGCTAAATGTACTAACGGACAATTTATATCATCCTTATTCTTGATAACATTGTGGTTTAGATTGTCTCCCTTTTGCAGTCACCTACCAAAAGTATTTGTAGCCCACTGTACTTATTCCCAGACGTACAGCCCCTTTCAGCTTTTCTCTCCTATTTTAAAATAATTTTCGTGTAGATGCATAATCAGCCTTATGCATAAATACTCCAGACAAAGACTGAGGTGTGCTTGTGAATGGCACTGTCTTCTTGTCTCTTTGAGAAATAACTGATGTGACACCTTAAAATTGCTAATTACTTTTTTTTTTTAAACTTGGCCAAATCTCTTTATTAGCTTATTTTTATTCTAGTTGGGAGAGGTTTAATTTTCATTTGACATCCAAAAATCTGGCATCTAATGTAAGTAAATGAATGGTAGGCTCTGTATCTAAAGGTCAGGAATAGACTTCTCAAGAAAATGTTTAATTTTATAATTTTCAGGTGGGATTAAGGACCTCCAGGGCTCTCCCACTTAACCGAATATAACCTGAGTTAGAATGGAAGAACACATCTCTCTTCGGTCAGCTTGATCACCCACATCTCTCTCAATATCATTTCATAGGAAAAAGTTGTTCATGTGTCCCCACACATGAAACAGAAACACTGCAGTGTTGTGGTAAGAACTCAGGCAGGTGAGAGTAAACCCCTGAAAACAGGGACAGATGATGTGGAAGGATACATCAATTTTAGGGACACTGTCATCGAATTCATGCTGGTATTACCTGTGGCTCAAGCAGCTCCAACCAAAGGCTTTTACTTCCCTGTGTTGGAGGCACTGGTTGCCTCCATCTCATAGACTGGCCAGTGCGACCTGGGTCCTACAATGGGTTCGTAGAGTCCGTGTAGCAAAAAACTTGGGGTCACCAATAAACAGCCAGCTGGGCACATCTTAGTGCTGCTGTCACCCTCTGAAGAATGCAAACCCCTACTCGTGATTGAGGTAGTGATTACAGACAGCCTTACCGAGGAGATACTTCTGGAATAGGATTATTAGCCCAAACTATCTGTTCATGGGGATGTTTTTGAAATATTTTTTCCCCAGTACTGAGAGTCTTTAGTTCCTCTGTATCCTATGAGGAGCAGCTGTGGGACCTGCAGTTGTTTAGCCTGGAGAAAAGGAGGCTGAGGAGACTTTGTTACTCTCTACAACTACCTGAAATAAGCCTGTGCTGAGGTGAGGGTCAGTCTCTTCTCCGGGGTGACAAGTAACAGGATGAGAGGAAACAACCTCAAGTTGTGTCAGGTGAGGTTTAAATTGGATATCAGGAAAAATTTCTTCACAGAAAGGGTTGTAAAGCATTGGAACAGGCTGCCCTGGGAGTGTTCAAACAACAAGTGGACATGGCTCTTGAGGACAGGATTTCAGTGGTGGGTTGACGATTGGACTTGATGACCTTGGAGGTGTTTTCCAACCTTAACAATTCTATTATTCTATAATTCTCTGTCTGCCCAGAGTGGTTTGTCCAACTATGTCAATGGAAATGGCGTGAATATGACACAGTGACCATCCTTCACTTTGGTTAGGCAGTAATCAGGGGTTAAACTGAACCAAAAACTGCCTCTCTGCCCCAGAGGCACTTTAGGAAATCAGTCATCTGTCCTGAAAGAGGAGAGAACTTATATCTGGGCCCTACTGAGGCTTCTCTTCTTCTTCTCTCCCCTCCACATCCCCATGCGCCACTAAGGATTGGCACAGGGCAGTCTGAAAACAGGGACAGGTGATGTGGAAGGATACATCAATTTTAGGGACACTTGTCAAGAACGGCCATTGAAGAACAGATTTCTTGTCCTACCTGCTGTTTATGTATCACACACCTTAATGCAATACCTCACATTCATATGAAAGTAATGGAGTTACAACAATAAATAAAATCCAATTAACTCCTAGAAAACCAATTAAATCATTGCACCTGAATTAATATTGTCTTTCTTATATTATTACAACTTTTTATGTACATAAGAAGTCAGTCTGAAAAATGGGATTTGTGAACTTGACCTTTTGCAGCAAGGCAATGTTCAAGGCTTAAACATTCGTGTTAGCACAGCATGCTCCTTATGTCTAAAAATAAACCTTTTTCCATATAGCTGCTACCCCCTCTTATTTCTTAGAATTTAATTTTTCCCCCTACTGTTACCACAAAGCCGCCCACCTTTCTCTAACTGTACTCCTGTCTACAAGTGCTGATGCCAAACACAATTGATTTTCTCACTCCTTTATGCAAGAACACGCATTTCATTTCCACATAATGTGAATTTGCTATGTATACACATTATTATGAATCATCTATGCAGAAATAAAGACAGGCAAATATTGTCACCTTAACCTTTCTTTAAACAAAAATGAGGAGGAGGGTATCTGTGTGTGACAAATTTGAATTTTCCCAAAGGGTGAAGAAAGTCTCAAAAATGCTAAATTAAATTTCCTTTGCTCTTCAGGTTTTCATTACTTCTGCTCAAAACCAAAGTTGGTTGTGATTGTTATCAACAGTTCAGCGTGGAGAAGAGAAGGCTCCGGGGAGACCTGATTGTGACCTCTCAACATCTGAAAGGGTCTTATGAGAGAGATGGACTTTTACTGATGCCTGTAGTGACAGGGGAAGGGGGAACATTTAACCCGAGTGAGGGTAGATTTATATCAGACAAAAGAAAGCAGCAATGAGGATTGGGAAGCACAGGAACAGGTTGCCCAGAGAAGCTGTGGATGCTCCATCCCTGGGAGTGTTCAGGGCCAGGTTGGATGGGGCTTGGAGCAACTTGGGCTAGGGGAAGGTGTCCCTGCCCATGGCTGGGGGATGTAATGAGATGATCTTCAAGGTCCCTTTCGAACCAGGGATTTGATTATGTGATTTGAGATTTCTCTGGTTCAGTTTTGTATAACTCCTGTTGTTTCTAAAAAAAAAAAAAATAATTGAATAATTACTTGGTCAGAGGATTTTATTTGTTTGTTTCTTCTAAATGAGATGGCACTGTTTCTTTTTTTTTCCCTATTCTTTCTTTTTATCTTTATTTTTCCATTTCTCCCACATGAAGTACATTTTTTCCCCTCTAGTTCTTTATAAGATGAGCTTTATACAGTTCTTGTACTGCTAGCACTGGATGCACTACACCTGATTTCATTACAACTGCTTAAAGAGCAACTGTTTCTCCAAGAATATTTTTTTCTGTGACATAATTCTAAACTTGATCTAAAACCAGTTTGTAACAATTGAGAAGGGGAAGCAATTCAATAGACAGCTTGACTTCTCAACAAGAAAGTTTTGGTTTATAGTGTAAAGTCCAAGTTTATAAGTCGATTTTTGATAAAGAAGTAAATTTCAATTTCATTCTTGAGTTGTAAGCTGATACAAATTGGTCATTGTGGGTATCTTATACAAGTTCACTCCTAAAATGGTACTTTTTTTTTGAGTACAGATATTTGCAATTTTACACAAAGGTGAAGAAATATTTAGCCATCTAAGGGAGGATACTTTCACTTGATATTTACAGCCTAACGAACACCTTGCATTTTTTGCTTCTTTATTTCCTATTTAACACTTCAACCAAAACTGGTATCCATTGTCATTACAGGGCGGCCACAATTACACGTTCTGAGTCATAACAACACTTTCCACCTTCAAAGCAGTTTGTGAACAATCTGAGTGACAGCCTTGTGAAGCAAAGCAGCATAATAATTCCAGAGTTAAAATGGCTTAACTAAGGAAAAGGGATTTGAATGTTGTCGCACAAGCACAGGCATTTCCAAAGACATGTCAACCTATCTATTTTGGACAATTTTTCTCAAAGTGGGAGGAATCATACTCTGCAGCTGCCTGTTTTGTGACCCCAGTGACTCATTAACAGAGCTGGGATTATGTTGTCATTAATAAGATCTATGTTAGATGCCAAAAGTTGCTTCAAATAAGAACAAGTAACATTAAAACGCAGAAAGCATATTGCACATTTTGGAGCAAAAAAGTACTCAAGAGAAAGGGAGACTATCCAAAAAGGGAGTTTAGTTTAGCACAAACATGCCCAGAGAATTTATTCTTGTAGTGAATGTACTCTGTTAGTCTCACGTGGGGTGGAGAGTTGAAAGCTTCACCTTTTCTTTGGAAAAATAATAAATGCTAAATTTTCATGAAACTTTCCCTTTCAGGAGTGTGCTTGAATGAGTTCAGCTTTCATTCACTGTTCAGCTTTGAAGGTTTGGGATCATGAATAATTTTGAAACTCTCTGGGACAGGTTCAGCAGTGCTGATCTGAACCAAGCAATAAATGCTAAGTGGTGGCCCATGAGCCACCCCCAGACATTACACAGCATGAAAGTGACTCAGACCTTCAGAGAAATCCTCATTCACCAAAGCAGTGGGTATGGAGAACTCTGTTGGCTATGTGGTTTAAGTCTGCGTGGAATGTGAAAAACTCAAGCAACACCATTTTTAGCTGGAACTCCTATTTTTTTCTTACGTTATTCTGCAGCCTACATCCTACTCTAATATTTCTGGCAGTCTAAACCCCACTACGGTGTAATCTATAAAAGCATAAGGGTTTGATCCTGTTGCAATTCCTAATCAATGGAGTAACCTAATGGGATAGTTGCATCCAATAATCATGACCAGTCAAGGGAGGTGGTTCTCCCTCTCTACTCCTCTCTCGTGAGACCCCACCTGAAGTTCTGTGTCCAGCTCTGGGGCCCCAAAAGAAGAAGGAGGTGGAGCTGTTGGTGCAAGTCCAGAGCAGAGGCACTAAGTTGATGACAAGGCTGGAGCACCTCTCCTACAAAGAGAGGCTGAGAGAGTTGAGCTTGCTCAGAAATAGAAAATGGAACTGTTTTATCACAAGCAGATAAAAAGACTCACCTCTGCTTTCTCTGCAGGTTCTCTGAAAATCTGCAGTATTGATTCTTATCCTGAATCAAAGATAAAAATCTGAGTTTAAGCACAGTTGAACTCAAAGCCTCCACACAGCAAGTCAGGGAGGTGTTGGTGGCTGGACAGCAAAGTCCTTGTTGAGGTCCTGTATAAAGCTCTTTTATACAGCCATTACTCTGTTAAAAAAGTACACCCAGGTACAGAAGTGTTGGGAAATTTCTTGCAGAAAATGGACGTGTGAGCGACCCTAGAACTTTAGATGCAGTTATGCTGCGAGGCCTTTAAGACTGCACTGAGAAGCTACTTTTAAGAAGCCTCTGTGGAGATCAACAGGGAGAAGAATGTAAACTTAGAGAAGCTGCAGCAGAAGGTTGAAAAACAACGGCCACAGAGAGAGATCACGAGAACTTTATTTTACACCATTAGAGTTGTGTATTATTGGCATTAACCAGTCCCAGGGTGGTTTGCAGTGTGTGTGCAGTGTGTGTGCTGTCTGGGTTATTTAAGGGATGTTTTCACAACAATAAACGGCATTACCTTGATCATATTGGTCAGTTCGTGGTGTCCATGAGTATCCCTCGCATTACAGAAGGTTTCACCACTGTGAGGGAATGCAAAACTATTTTGAATATAATAAAATATTTTATTAGATTGCTCATGGATTACCTGGACAGCAATGGCCACAGTGAAGTTATCGTGCGGTTGAATAAAGAGCCTGGAGCTGGGCAGCAGGGGAAAAGGGTTTGACATGCAAGGGCATGGTGAGGAGTGAAAAGGTTTGTTCTTGAACTGTTTTATTATATCTTAGTCGCCCAGCAGAGCTGGATTTTCTTACTTGGTTCTACTTTGCAGCTGAAAGTTTAGAAGTTGAATGTTTCATAGGAGCATTCATTAAGGGAGGTGTGGGAGCAGATCCACCTCTGATCAGGTTGTGATCTTCTCACAGGATTTGATTCTGCCTACAGAGAGAGAGCAGTAACATAGCAGTGCCTACCAAGGAAGAGGCTTAACTCAGCCTGGCTTTTAAATCTGATCCTAAATATTTTACCTCTAAAGCATATTTTCTACGTTTTTTCTTGGTCTTTTCACTCATCCTAAAACCTTCAGCATGTAGTGTGAGTTTTATAATACTTCCGTTATTTGGGAGTTACTGAATTTCATACATAACTAGAATGGATTCTTTGGAGTTTTATCACTTCTGTGAATCTTAACTGTAGCTAAATTTTGGGGGGGAAACTATGTAAAAAAAATTAAAATGTATCTTAGAATCAAGGGCATGTGACTTGTAGACCCACCAGGGCTCTGAGAAAAGTTTTGTTGATGATGTTTTGTAAGGAAAGCTGCTGCCATTTGTCTAAATGAGATCCACTGCCTTGCACAACTGCAAGCCGGGCATCTGAAACTTGTTAACAACAGCTGTTGCTGGATTGGTGTTTTCCTTTTTAATTTTATAAGTGGAATCTTTAGGTCATAACTTGTGGGGTTTAGCAGTCATTTCAGAGTTTTGTATTTGAATGTATAGGGAGGTCAGGACTGGAGCTGAAATTTGGAAGAGAAACCATTTCTGCCTGTGCTCTGTACAGCTCACTGGGAGTGATGCCTGACCCCACAGCATCACAAGGACCAATGTTTTTGAAAAGAACCCCAGGCACATGCTGGGCTTGACTGCAGAAACCCATCTCCAATGCCAACTATACTTGTCTCCAAACGCCAAACTCGAATGACTCATCAGACGTACTAGATGAAAAAATGTTTGGAGTCTGTATTGCACTTTCAGAAATTATTATTAAAAATATATCTCAAATTACAATATTAGTTGGTGGGTATGCACATATTTTTGTATTAGGGCATTCTGCTATAAGAATTCAAGAATAATCATAGAATCATAGCACATTAAGGGGTTGGAATGGATTTTAAAGATCATCTAGTCACTATAGTTCCTGATGAAGAGCTGCTCTCTGCCTCCTCTGTGACCCCTTCAGATACTGAAGGTGCTGTGAGGTCTCCACACAACCTTCTCTTCTTCAGGCTGAACAGCCCCAACCTTCTCAGCCTGTCATTGTAGGGCAGGTGCTCCAGTCTCCTTATCAACTTTGTGGCCTCTCTGGACTTGCTCCAACAGTTCCATGTCCTTCTTATGTTGGGGACACCAGAACTGTACCCAGAACTTCAGGTGAGGTCTCACAAGAGCAGAGCAGAGGGTGACAATCACGTCCTTTCACAATCACCTCCTTTCACCTGCTGGCCACAGTCCTTTGGATGCAGCCTGGGATTTGTCTGAGGACACGCTGCTGGCTCGTGTGGAGTTTTTCAGTCATGAGGAGCTGAAGCTCTACTCAATTTTGATGTGGGAATTAATTATCTCTGAGAGAAAGGACCTTGCTTCTCTTTCTGACACAACAGATGTCAGAATTAGGAAAATAAATGAAGATGACTCTCACACCTGAGCCAAAGCTGCAAAATTACATTCTTCTTGAGATATGTTTCCATCCTCTCCAGGACATTAGGGAAAGGTTCTTCACCCAGAGGGTGGCTGGGCGCTGAAGAGGCTCCCCAGGGAAGTGGGCACAACAGTTCCAGAAGCATTTGGACAACCCTTTCAGGCACATGGTGTGATTCTTGGGGTGTCCTGTGCAAAGCCAGGAGTGGCACTTTGATGACCGTTGTGGATCCCTTTCAAGTCAGGATATTCTATGATTCTATGACTGTATGATTCTATGATAATGTGAGTTCTGCATTTCGATGTATTTCAGGGGTCACCTATAATTTATCTAAGCCACCCAACAGACAAGCAAAGCTCTGAAGGTTTGTCTCCTACCCTGTGAACAGTGTTGTGTTATTGTTTATTTGCTTTAATGAGGAAAATGTGGTTGAATACAACTAGGAAGAAAGCAGCAACGCCACTCCCAGCACCACCACACACACACACACACACACACCCCCCCAAAATAGTGACAATCCAAACTGGTAAGTCAAGTATGGGAGCTTTGTGGTCCAGATCCAGTATGGTAGGCTAATAAGATGCACTGGAGAGAAATATAAACATTACCTCCCCATGAGACCTACTGTCTCAGGCACAGGCGCAGATATGGCAGATGTGTCCCAGCCCAATGGTGCTTTCCCCACCCCAGTTTGGAGACAAACTCAGGAAGAAAAACCAGTCATCTTGGCAACATGCTGTCTGTTGAGGAGAGGCCAAAGATGTGTGCCACTTCTCTCTCTGACTTAAGAAGAACAAACCAAACTCTTAAATTAAATATCAGCTCCATGATATCCTGCTGTGCTTTCTGGCCATGAAGAATCAGAGTGTTCCACCTTAAGTCCTAATTCAAAGCATCCCAGTAACTTCATTCTAATTCTCTAGGTGAGCTCACTAAGGCAGAATGGCTACAAAACCCATTCTAGTCACTGTTCAGATTAAACCAATTTTCAAATCAGGAGCCAGAAGCTGATGAAAGGTCTATTTTTTTGCTCATTGACATTTTCATAGAAATATACTCTTCACTGAATTTTACTTGTTCTGTATTTTCTCCTTAGTTCCTTCAATAGATTTCAAAGGTCTCAGGCAAGATAAGTCACTGCTTTCCAAGGTGTTTTGCAGAAGACTAATCCCATGTGAGTGTTAAAAACAGTTGAAGTTTGAAAGTCTGCCTTAATCAGTTATTAACCCAGTGGTTGATGCTGCCAGCAGCAAAACAAGGCACAAAACTATGTGACTCTGGGACCAATATTTGATAGAACAGGGGAAGAAAATCATGGAACCATTAAAGTTGGAAAAGATTCTTAAGGTCATCGACTTCAACCATAAACCCAGCACTACCAAGTTTATGACTCAACCATGTCACCAAGTGTCACATCTACACATCATTCAAATGCCTCCAGGGTTGGTGACTCCACCGCTTTCCTGGGCAGTGCTTGATGACCATTTCAGGGAAGAAATTTTTCTGAATATCCAATCCAAACTTCCCCCTGCTGCAACTTGCAGCTGCCTCCTCTTGTCCTATTGCTTGTTTCCTGGGAAAAGAGACCAACCCCAATCCTGGATACAGTTTAGAGATTCCCCTCTGAATCCTTTTCCCCAGGCTGAAATCCTGCAGCTCCATCAGCTGTTCCTCATCAGACTTGTGTTCCAGACCCTTCTCCAGCTCCATTGCTCTTCTCTGGACATGATCCAGCACCTCATAGAATCATAGAATTGATTGGGTTGGAAAAGACCTCAGAGATCATCAAGTCCAACCCTTGGTCCAACTCCAGTCAGTTTACCAGATCATGGCACTCAGTGCCACGTCCAATCTCAGTTTCAAAACCTCCAGGGATGGTGAATCCACCCCCTCTCTGGGCAGGCCATTCCNCCCACTCCAGCCCCTCAATGTCCATCCTGACCTGAGGGGCCCAGAACTGACCACAACACTCCAGGTGTGGCCTCACCAAGGCAGAGTGCAGGGGAAGGATCACTGCCCTGCTCCTGCTGGCCACGCTATTTTTGATCCAGGCCAGGGTCCCATTGGCCTCCTTGGCCACCTGGGCACACTGCTGGCTCATGTTGAGCTTCCTGTCACTCAGTCCCCCCAGGTCCCTTTGTGCCTGGCTGCTCTCCAGCCACTCTGTCCCCAGCCTGTAGTGCTCCATGGGGTGGTTGTGGCCAAAGTGCAGGACCCGGCACTTGGCCTTGTTGAACTTCATCCCATTGGAATCAGCCCATCTCTCCAGTCTATCCAGATCCCTCTGCAGAGCCCTCCTGCCCTCCAGCAGGTCGACACTCCCTCCCAACTTGGTGTCATCAGCAAATTTGCTGATGATGGTCTCAATCCCCTCATCTAAATCATCAATAAAGATGTCTTTATTGTAGTGAGAGACTTAAAACTGAACACAGGGTTTGAGGTTTTGTGTAACCAGAATGGGTAGAACTTTAGACTTCATTCCTTCTGGGGAAAAACAGGGTCAAAAAAATCCTCTGCTTACAGACATACCCAAATAAAACAGACAATTGCAATCTCACGTGTGGTGTAAGACCCTCTCACCTCTGCAGCAGCTCCAAGTGCAAGAGAAGATCAGTCACAAGGTTTTGTCTTGATATATCCACATTGGCACTTCCTTCTTGTTTTACTTTCTCTCAAAATTTTAATCTGGTTTTAGCTTAGAATTCTTTGCTTGCTTGTTTTTAAATTTCAGTTCAATTTTTCAGGTTGTGTTGCGTTAAACATAAAATATATTCTAGTAATCAGGAAAGGATCTAAAGAGGCTTGGCTGAAGATTTTGATTAAATAATTTGGAAGGTTGAAAAAAAATATATGAAAATATAACTGGTTGTAAAAACCAAGGAGAAAGTGGGAAAATATAACCTTTCCAAAATTTTGTAGTTTAGAATAGCATAACTATGAAGTATATCTTAAACCCATCCTTTATTTTCCAATAATTTTCTATAAAATTAGATTAGATCATGGAAATAACTGCAACAGAGTACACTGCCTTTGTCTCGTTGAAACCTTGGAAGGACCTGCAGTTTGCAGACGTCGCAGTTGGGGGAAGGAGATTTTATTGTTACATAAATACTCCTGCTATTTCTTAACAATCCTAAAGTAAAACAGACCCTGTACTACTCTTTCCTCCTTCCTATGAAGTCATTCCTTCAGGACCTTCTGCATGAATCTAATAACTTCACATTTTCTCTGACAACAACCCTCCAGACCATTTAAATACACTGTCTTTATTGTTTTGGGTTTTTTTTAATAAGTTGTTTGGAAGACATAAGTTTAAAATCTGTATAGATAATGTTCTCAATTTGAAACTAATGCATGTTACACAACTCTGTTTCTGAGTGATTTCTCTTTAGCTTTTTCCCTGCATGTGAAGCTCAGGCACTGATTTTTGGAAGAAAGTAAATAATACATATTGACAAAGTAAATTTTGTATATTTCATTTGAGCAGCAGCAAAATTCATGCAGCATTTGACATGAAATAAATAATTTGTTCTTGCACAGCACCATCACCATAATCAATATTTGTTTAGACTGAGGATTTGAGGTTTGGGTTCAAAGCAACACTTCTAGCCATTATTGTTTTAAGAGCTGAAAAGCAACTCCTTACATGCCATATCTATCCCTTCAGAGGTACATTGAGTTATTATTTTTTTATGTATGAAACTGAAACGGTACCAACAAAGGCATGTATTGGATAAGGGCTTTATTTAGTCAGGAAAAAAACAAAGGAGTTGTTTTTTCATGTATGGTTTGAAACCCTAAATCTCTAAAACAGAGGTCATTATGAAGTTAGTAATAATTGCATTATTTATTAAAAAATCATAGTAACAGAATTTCAGAAATATTCAGTCCCCATTTCATGCTTATAGTTTATTGCTCTTATAATCACATGAAACTGATAAAGATGAATGTTTGCTTCTTCACAACACTATGATGACATACCATGTTTTTGTCACATAGGAGACCATCATAAAGAGGTTTGATAAGGAGCAAAGCATGTCTGATACCTTCAAGATTGAAAGGAAACTCCAAACCAACCAAAACAAATCAGAAATCAAATATAAACCCCCTCCACAAACCCCTGAAAGTTTATCCACCTATTTAATACCATAAGTTAAAAGAAAGCAGTGTCAGAAATTTATCAAATATCTAAATTAAGATATAGTACACAAAGGCAACTTCATCAGGAGATTTTCAGTTATTTTTCAAGTGTCTTTTCCTGTGTATTACTCAGTGGAACTAGACTGGAGGGAATTCACAGAGATGAATTAATTCATCTGGGGTTTCTCTCTGCATGGGGAGGAGCAAACCCAGTTGCCCAGTACCATGGTTTTGGCATCTGCATCTCTACAAATGTTTGTGGTTGCACCAGAAGGTAGAGTTTAGGAAGCCTGAAAGTTTTCTTTGCTCTATCACACCAATAAATACAACTCACCAGAAGCAAGATGGAAAATTGAGCTGCTTTAATGAACTTGTGGCATGTTAACAGTTGGGTTTGGAGCCTGAGATATGTAGGAGCAGAAGAGCAAGTTTTTAACCTCTTATTCACATAACACTGACGTTTTGGTCCTGGAAGGTGCTGACTAACCTGCCAGCAACCCAGCAAAGCCCTTACAAATATGTTTAAGTCAATATAGGATCAGAACAGTTCTGCTCAACATCTTGTGGGTTCAAATCCTAAACCCTGGACCTAAAAACCATAAAGCACTTAGGTTACCCATTCCTTAGAGGAAACCAAAACAACACACCCTCCAGGGAATTATTTCCCTTTAGGGTGAACATCAATGACACCAGGACTTTTTACCCCTACAGTGAATTATATTTCTGTAGTCATGTTAATACATTTCAGGCACATCCTGGCAATCCCCAGAGCGAGACATTTTCATCTTACGGGTCACAGAAAAGTTGAACTGTCCTTTGCACGGACCTTTAGGAAAAGCATTGAAGAGTTGTCATCACTCATGTGCTAGCATACCTCTTGTCTACGGAGAAACCCGATTCATTTACCCAGAGCATAACACCAACAGATCCAAAAGCACGTCAGCGCTGGTTGTGGTTTGCTGTGTTTGCTTTATTCTTTGTCTCTGGGGAGTTTCTGTAACAGGCCAAGCCAACTGCAGTGGAAGCGACGGACGTGGCCATTTCAGTGAAGTTCTTTTACCTTGGGTTGCCCATGTCCCAGGTCTAA
Source organism: Grallaria varia (assembly GCA_013396735.1). Taxonomy (NCBI): domain Eukaryota; kingdom Metazoa; phylum Chordata; class Aves; order Passeriformes; family Formicariidae; genus Grallaria; species Grallaria varia. The sequence continues at coordinate 32,893 of VWZG01000386.1, read as the reverse complement.
ACCCTGGTGGCTTCTTTACAGAAGGAAAATATCAGACTCAGGGATGTTCCTTCAAGTTACTGAAAACTCAGACCATCATTTCAGAGGTCCTTGCGTGGCGTCTAAATAAATTGCATATGTGGTTGTATCAACATTTTACACCATTGTGAGTGAAATCACTTTAATGTAAGATCAGCTCCTGATTCTTAGTATACTAAACCTTTAATGGATTTACAATTTTAAAATTGAAAAGATCAAAGCAATCATAAGAAGTGTGTATAATAAGTAGTTTGGAAAGACTAGAATCTTTCTAGTAGATATTTTTCTTTATTTGTTAATCTGCAGGGAAGGAGCAACATTCTGTAATAACAGAGGGAAACAGGATTTAGCTACACAATATGGCATTCATAAGGCAGTTCCAGCCTATTCCCTCCCCTTTCTTTTCAGACACTCATAACTTTCTCAAAATAAATTTGAGGGGCTGGACCTATCCATGCTTGGATTCAACTGAAAGGGAACTGTTTGGAGTTTTGTATTAGTTTTTTTAATGTTAAGTTGATTGAGTGTGAATCAGTCAAGAGTGAACCTAACACATTTTTTTTCTTGTACATTTCAATTAAAAATGTAATTAGAACAAATAAAATAATGTTTAATAATCAAACCTTGAAACATAGACCTGTGAACATGGCCACGTGCATTTATATTAGGGAGCAGTCTTATTTGCTTTGAAGGCTTCATGTGGCTGCAGTTGTATTCAGAAAGTTGAAGATGTGCTCAGCTGTTTTAAAATTTGCTTTTCATGTAGTAACAAAATTATTAAGCAAAATATGTAGGGAAATGTTGAATGAATATGAAAAGCATAGATATTTTTCTTAGACACTTCTATTAAAATATATGCAAAGGATTTTTTGTTTCCTTTTTAAATTTTTTTCCCACAGTGGTTCTTTTATTAACTTAATCTCAGTTTAATCTACGTCTTGCCAAATTTAAGCAGCTGGAAGACTGGAACCACTGAAAAATTTTACTCAAGTCTCAATGAGATCTAGGGAAGAAATAAGTTTGGAGGAAACCAAGCAATTCCGTATAAAGTCATATATGCCTGAATGCAGCATTTGCATCCAATTTAAGAGAAACATAACAACTGCATCTGAAACATTTCAATATTTCCCTTAGTCTGAGATGGGATGGTTTGGGATGACAGCATCTTGAATAGGAAACATGACAGGAATTTGTAAAAGGTGTAGCTGTTCATATTAATTTTTGTATGAGCTGAAAAAATGAGTGATAAAAAAGAAATTGAATTTTGAGATGGAGTTAATTGTGAAAATTTAACCTGAAGTGCTAGAATTTCTGTCATCTCAGTGCTAAATATTTCAACTTTTTTGTTTCTTTTTTTTCACCCTATTTTTTTTCAGGTTATAGAATTACAAAAATGCCTTTTATTTACATCTAGTCAATCAGTATGAAACTATTACTTTCTGTGATTTTGTGCAAAACCAGAAGGAGAAGAATGTATCTATTTTGCCCTGGATGTAGACAGGCTGACCAAAATTCTTATCATCATCAACTTTCCAAAGCCACTAGTCTGATAACAGCATTTTATTACAATGCATTCTTCTGGTGTTTGATAAATATGAAAGAAATCCTTGTGTGTACCTTAAAGCATGTCCATGTTTATGATTTACAGAGTATCAGATTCCACTCTTAATTCACATATTTGAACGCCACAACTTATATTCATATTACTTTGCCATTTTTATCAGTTTTGACCAGTGAATTTACGTACTGGCAGAGTTCAAAGTTTTATCCTATTTTGAGGGCTTTTTTTATTTTAACATATAGCCAAGTGACTTTTGGGATCCAGTCTACAAATTCTGATTCATTTGGCACAATGACAGATTCTGATTATTTTTTTTTTTCCTTTCCCTCCATGTCACAGAATCTCTTTCATGACTTGTTAAGCAGTCTCTGATTAATTTGGCCTGATGGTTCATGGGCCAGAACGCAGACTTTAGCATTTCCTAGGATGTGTTTGAATATTCACCGTGCACACTCCAATACCCTGGCACTGCTCACTGGCAGAGCCCAGTGTGTTGCTCCTCGGCCATGGCTTGAGACTCGTGCTCAGCTTGATTCTGCTGTGAACCTTTCTAACCAATATATAACCCCCCTGCTAGTTAAGATCTCTGCAAAATATTTTCCTATCAGCCATTTTCATGTTGCCTCATTTGCCTAACAGAGGATGGACCCTGGCAATAAAAAGGCAACCCAGTAGATTATCTGTATTTAACACAAGGTGACCCCATACTGCTGCTCTTGGAGTCAATAGCATGAAGGTAGTGATTTTGACAGGAAAGCAAAAATAGGCATTACATGACCACGTGACTGTGTGCATGAATTGAAAGAACAAAGAACTTCGAGAAATGGAAAAGACCTGTTTTATCTGTTTATCTAGGCTTTTTTCCCCCCCAAGTACATTACATTTATTAGACAGGAAAAGTAGAGGTTGACAAACTTGATTGTACCCAAGATTTCAGTGAACCACGTACAGCTGGAGTTTACCAAGTCTTCTCTATTCGTCAGCATCTGAACATGCAATGAAAACAGAACTGGCCTTTTTTTTTCCCTCACCTGACTCTTTGGGGCTCTTCCTGGATCTTCAAATTAGTCAGTGGAGTTGATGTGTCTGGTAAGGGTCAGAAGAATCTACCAGATTCTTTAATTGCCCCTCTAATAAACCAAATGAGAAGAATTTTAGAGCCTTTCAAAATGAAAGAAAATGGGGCTTTTTAAGCCAGCATGGGTGCATGTCCCAACCCTGGCAGAATCCAGAAAATCTCTCCCTGAAGAATCTCCAGTCTCTTAATTTTATGTTATAGTCTGCATAAGTTCTTAGAGTCTTTATCTTGTATCAATTTTGCTAAAATTAACCCAAAGGAGCATGGAGTGCCATAATCCTGAGGTGACGCAATTCCAGAGGTTTACAATGATGTCTGCTCCCAAAATTTTGGTTTTCATGAGCCTGTGCTGTACAAAGCCACAATCTCATGCAGACATTCAGGACTGGTCCATTTTGCAGAGGGTTGTGGGTTCACTGGGGGATGCGAACTGCTGATGATCTACTGCTGGGGTCACACACTTGTGTGTAACATTTGACGTTTCACCTCAGACTTCTTCATCGAACCAGGAAAAACTGTAGTGACACTCTTGCTAACTTTCTCATTTTTCTGGGTGAATTTCAGCTATGAACAAGCAATACTGGCATTTTTAAGGGTTAGGAAGAGAAATCTTCAGGGTTAGTTGGCTTCAATAGTATGATACCATTTATTCCTACTTTTTTAAAAATATACATATATTGTCACTGAGGCTGAAAACAGTCTAGAAATTAATAATCCCAGACTCCACACATGAATGAACTCAATCTTAATTTACACCAGAATGTTGAAATTCAAATAAATTTTTGAGTCAGTGTACTTAAAAAAAAAAAAAAAGACTGGAAAAAGACTTGTCCTCTGGAAAAAAATTGCCCACCTTGAAAATAGTAGTCTACTGTCACAGAATCATAGAATGGTTTGCACTGGAAGGGACCTTAAAGACCATCTAGTTCCCACACCCTGCCATGGCCAGGGATGCCTTAGCCTAGAACAGGCTGCTCAAACCCCCAGTCCACCTCTGGGAAATCTGGTCCAGTGTCTCACTACCCTCATAGTGAAGAATTTCTTCCTTATGTCCTATCTAAACCTGCCTGCTTTCATTTTAAAGCCATTCCCCCTTGCGGCTATGTGTCCTTGTCAAAAGTCCCTCTCCAGCTCTCTTGGAGATCTCTTTACGTGCCGGAAGGGGCTCTAAGGTCTAACCAGAGCCTTCTCTTCTTCAGGCTGAACATCCCCAACTCTCTCAGCCTGTCTCCTTAGCAGAGGTGCTCCAGCCCTCTGACCATCTCCGTGCCCCTTGTGGACCTGCTCTAACAGCTCCACATCCTTCTGATGTTGGGGGCCCTAGAGCTGGCTGCAGTATTCCAAGTGGGGTCTCACAAGAGCAGAGTAGAAGGAGAGAATCACCTCCCTGGACCTACTGGTCACATTTCTTTTGACGCAGCCCAGGACATGATTGGTTTTCTGGGTTGCAAGTGCCCATTAACAGGTCAGGCTGAGCTCCTCATTAACCAGCAAGTCCTTCTTCCCAGGATGGCTTTCAATCTATTCTTTGCCCATCCTGTGCTTGGGATTGCCCTGACCCAGATTCAGGACCTTGCACTAGGCCTTGTTGAACTTCATGAGGTTTGCCTGGTCCCACCTCTCTAACCCATCCAGGTCCCTCTGGATGACATCCCTTCTCTTCAGTGTCAGCAGCATCACTCAGCTTTGGTGTTGTCAGCAAACTTCCTAAGGGTGGACTCAACCCCACTGTCATTGTCACCACCAAAGATGTTAAACAGCATCCATCCCTACACTGACCCCTGAGGAACACCGCTGAGGATCACCAAACACTCAGGGAATATCTGCCATTAGTAGAGGTGATGTTTGACCCAGGTCATTCTTGCCATTGCTTTTTCCTGTGAAATCAAAAGGATCCATATCAATGTACTTCTTTTCCTTTTCATTTTTCTGTAACTCAGACTATTTTAGAAATTCCCTGTACTTTGGACTGTGGGTTATATTAGTGCCATCTCGAGATAACTTGGCTAAGGGCACTAGAGAAAGCGGGTTGCACACCGTGGCTGGTGTTAACCTAAATAGTCTGGGGTAAGAAGGCTGTTTTAAATATAATTAAGCAAATGGCATAACCCATAAATCCATCCCACTGCCTCAAAATGGAACAGAAGATGAGTGAACCTTTGAAGTGAAAGGTGAGCAAACCTACTGTACTGCTGTATGATCTTAAACCCATTTCCCTTTCCTGCCATGAAAGAACCCTCTGAAGTGCATCCGCTTCATTTCCCCAGTCTTTGCTCAGCACACAACAACTGTCTCTCTGTTTTGCCCTTCCAAAACAAACATATTCTCCCGTTAAAAAAGGGAAGGAGTAGCAAACTTAATTTCCCTCCCTGAATTTTATGCCCAAGGGGTGGTTTGCAGCAGCATGCCTCGTGGGCATGGGTTCTTCCATAGGACTGATGCCACCCTCCGTGGTGATTCAGGCTTCCTACCATGAGTGTCCCTAAGAGCTTATCTTTCCCCACTGACTATGGTGGGGGAAGACAGCAGTAATCAGGATCCTGATCAAGGTGACTCAGTGACTGTGGAAACCCCAGCGAGCTGAATTGCAGCCTGGGGGTTACTGAGTAGATGATGAACACGGTGCTGCTTTTTAGGATTTTGCCTTGTACTTTCCTCTCAACCAAGATGAACCAGGGCTGAACGCAGTGTTCATTTTTCTGATATTCCGAGGCATTACTCATGTCCCTAGACATGAAATATGAAAAGTAAAAAAAAAAGGGAAAATACTTCAAAACTCTCCCCCTCCCCAAACAAACTAAGGCCTCAGTCCTGTGCTTTGCAGGATCTCTTTTGAAATGCAATTTGTCGATTGAGATTTTGATAAATGATGATTCTACCATGCAAGAAAATAATAAGCCATATCATTGTTTTAACAGTCTTTAACTGCCTCCTTGCTCTAGTTCTACAATATACACCATTTCGGGCCAATACACTGTGTCTTCCTTAAAGCAGGAGGGCTTGACAGTCATTTTGAGAATGGATATCATAGAATGAATTGTATAAGCATGTACAGAAGCATTTAAAACTAGCAGCATCTGAGTATAACTTTGCAAAGTTAAATTACTGTAATGTCAGGGGGATAAGAAATGTGTTCAGTGTTATGAAAAGAACAGATATCCTTGTGCTGTATTCAGTCCTTATCTTTTAATGGCATATAACAATGTTTTGCTGTTAGACAAGCAATCAATTTTTTTTTCTTTAATGTAAATAACCTTGTCTTAAATCTATTCCACTCTGATCACTGAGTGACTGTAAAAAAACCACTGTGTAACATAATTTTCAAATGGTTTTCAGTCTAGCGGAATAGGTGTCAGTTGTGGGTGTCTTTCAGAAGCTGGAGGTTTTAATCTGAGCAAAGGACATCAATGCACAGAACAGGAAGGAAAAGACACTGCAAGAGCCTTTGAGAAGTTTTAGACTCCTCTTCCCCTCCCAGCCCTTTCACTCGTCTGTGATGTTAAACACAAACTGTTGCCCTTGGCAGTGCTGTTTGTACATTACGGAGGATTTCTCCACATTGAGGCAAGAATTAAAGCAGAACTAAGCAGCGGAGTTGCTTGAGGTCTTCCTCCAAAGCTCCCCGAGGAGCTGTGAGGGCTCCTTGTTTTTTGTTTGTATTTATTTTTTTCAGCGAGCCCTCGCTGTGTCCTCCACACTCCCACTGGGCAGTCTTCAGGTCCCTTCTGCTGTTTGCTTTAAGGGTTTGCTCACTTGTAGCCTTTTTTTTCTTCATTTCTGCCCTCAAGACAGTTGGGTTGAAGAGCCATAGAAATCACGTCTCCAGAGACTGTGCCTGTACCACAGAAACTGGAGGCTTTGCTCTATCCAAAACCAGAACAGCCCTTTGACAGAAGAAAATATCACCCTACTGCAGTGCTTAGTAAGAGAGGCTGAAGTCTAATTTGATACGACATTTGACACAGACCTCAGCGTTTATCAGTGCATATGAGATCAGATTTCAGCCCCTGGTGTCTCCTGGCCTTAGTGATTTGGTTTTACTGTGATAAGGTCTCTAGAAGTCAGCGTCTTACACTGAAAAAACAGAGAGACTGCAGCCTAAACTGACAAGGCAGATGATGGAGGGGAGGAGAAATGGAGGCATAAAGAGGTAAAATAACCACTCTGCAAGGTAGGTCCAGAGAAAGTGTGTAGAAGAAGAGCAAAATGGCCTCAAATTGCAGCAGTGATATTAGGATATTAGGAAAAATTTATTCACCACAAGGGTTGTCAGGTATTGGAACAGGTAGAGTCACCATCCCTGAGGTGTTCAACAAGAGTGTAAATGTGGCACTTGAGAACATGACATGTCAGGTCAATGGCTTGACTCTATGGTCTTAGAGGCATTTTCCAACCCAAACAATGATATGATTCTACAGCTCTAAGATGTAGAACTGATATATTTAGATCTCTCAGCTGCCACCGAGTTCCTGCAACAGCCCCCAGCTGCAAGATTAAAGGGTCACTGCCAAATGCAAGGCTGTGAGAGAGAGCACGAAGTAGTGACTGATGTGTGTGCTGCTTGGACTGTGAGGCTGACCGTGGATCATGATGGCCAGGGCTGGGCTGATGGTCCTGATTCCAGTGCTCTGCATGAATGTGGTCAAATCTGCTGCTGTGTTACAACAGTGCCTTAGCACTTCACGTCAGCTTTGTAGGAACAGCTGCACTCCCAAACCCAAGAAAGCCATTCAGACAAGCCCCCCGAATAAAGCATCATCTTTAGTCGTCTTGGAGGAAATGGTCGTTGATAACTTGTGGAAGGTTTTCAGGACTACTCCCAAAGGAGATTGATCAAACGGATCAATTTTCTTTAGAATGAAACCCCTGCTCCCAATGTCAGTGAGCATTTGTTTGACTTTATGTTTCCTAATTACAATTTTACAGTTTCAAATCCTTTGAAGTTCCATTTTTTTTGCCCTTTTTGGTCTTAAAGTGGGAAATGTTTTGACAGACTGTTAGTTTTCTAAGAACAAATGTCCTTTCTGTTTTTTTTTTTTATTTGTTTTGTTCCAAGTTTGGTTATAAAATGATTCATAACTCTACTAACACCTACAGACAGTGACTCTAAAAATGATTTAAACAAAATGTATTGCATTTTTCACCTTTTTTCCATTGTTCTCAGGAACTGCATTTGTTCTCATTAAGCTTTAACAAAGATCAGATTGAGTTGGAACTTGGGTAAGAGAGGTGATAAGTTTGCAGATAATAATGCATCTCATCAGTCATGAATTGCACAAATTAATCTTCAGATAGGGGCATGTCATACAAGAATTTACATGCTAGGACTTTAATTGTCAGGAGCTAGTTACTAGTAGGCAGCTGGACTGAGAATGAGTAACAGCATTTCCCATTAGTGGAGGGAAAAAGAAAAATTAAGGTAAGTTCAAAAACATTAAGAAAATGCTTTAATAATATTGTTTAACTTAGCTTGTAATGAGGAGAAAGAGCAAGACCTTAAGTGAATTAAGACCGAGTCTGCTTTGTTTAATAAATGCTCTCTCTCTGCTTAGAACAAAAGATGTGTGTGGAAAAAGATAGTGAATGAAAGACATATTATACAGGGAAAAGAGTGCAAAAAAAGGAAGATCTATTTAAATGAATACTTTGAAAAGGGCAAAAAGAAATTCTGCGAAAAAAAATGCCAATTTTTTTTGGGGGGGGGAGGGAATGAACTTTGAATATTTCATTTTTTTCTGACCAATATCGGTAAAAAACGAGTTTTTCCTTCCTGTAATAAAGTGGACCAGAGGGGCCTTTTCTGTGTGCGTGGTTTGATTTGCATAGGGAAAGAATGTGGCTGCCAGATGCAGGCCACAAATTGGTTGCTGTTTTTGTGCTGTACTTTGATATTTTGGTGTTTCGGGACATGAACAGGTCACTGTGTGGGTTTAGAAAATTCCAGGTCCACCCCTGTGGCACCCCCTGGCAAAATGCAACCTGACCTTCCTGGGGCACTGACCCTTTGGGCTCTGCTGGGGCACTCACAGCTCAGCCCAGGGATGCTGAGCTCCACACCCTGCCCTATGCAGCTGTTAGATGAACATTACAATATTAACGATGCCCCACGGGCTCAAATTTCCCCGAGAAAAAGGAATTGGGCCAAGTCATCACTTGGGATAAACTGGTTTCCAAGCGTAGACAAGGGGGAACAGCACCAGTTTACATCAAGTCATTTGATGTGAAAGCTTTGCACGAGCTTTCTTTGCCATTAGGGGCTTGTCCAGGTGCCACACAAAGCTCTGCAGGTCATAGTGGTGATAGTACTTTGGACTATTGTTCCTCTTAGTCAACACCTGAAAAGCATTTTTAATGTATTTATTACACTTTAAAAAAAAATAAATTACAAGGCAGCAACCCGGAGGCAGCTCAAAATTATTACAAGCTGTTGTTTCACAGGTGAACAAAGAAAAAAGAAAAAAATCCATTTTGCCTAAGGTTGCTGTGAATCAGAAAAAAAATGAGGATTAAACTCAAGATGATATGATTACTAATCTTTGGCTGTAATAACTCAACTGCAGCAGGTCCCACCTGTGCTCAGGGTTCTTGGTTGTCATTTAGACGAGTAATTGAATAAAAGTGAAAGCAAAGAATCAATCCTCATTCTTGTTGCATTCAGGGGGATTTCTTACCATGGATCTAAATGTGACATAAACCCCTAATGAATCTCGTCAGCACTAGGATATGTTCAAGGTGCTGTCTCCTGACCAGGACTGAAAACGCTGGCCTTGGTCTGTCAAAATAACAGAATAAATACAAAAACATGCAAATCTTGTTATTTAGAACAACAATTTGTTTACATACTTTTTCTGTTGTACGTATTTGTGTTTCCAGCAACAGAGGTTCAGGATATAATTTGTCCCTCTGCTGCAATACTATCCAGACACTCTGGGGTAGGATAGTTCTGTTGCAGTACTGGTTTAAAATATATAATTTACATACTTACAGAGACTCTGGCAGCGATTTATCTTAGCACAGGAAAACACTGGGTTTTGGAATGCTATCCCATGTTTTCATCAATGATTTCTCTGATCAGCTTGGTTTTCTTACTATTTGTGGAAATGTATGGCATAATCTTCATTTTTGTTACAACTTTCTCTAAAAAAAAAGTCCCCGTGGCTGATCTGTAATTCGTTTGCTTGTTTTTAACATATTTTTTACAGCTTCTTTTCCTACAGTGGTTTTGTTTTGCCTTCTTTTGGTTTTTGTTATTGTTTGCTTGGTTGGTTGGATTTAAGGTTTTTTATTTTATTTTTTTTAAGAGAAACACACTGATAATATTCCCACTCCTAATGCCTATTAGCAATCATGTCCCAGTTACAAATGGTCCTGTACACGTTGGACTGATGAGATATTTTGCCTCAGAAATAGATTCGTTATCCCACATAAAATATTTTTATCCCAAATACACTGGATAATAATTCATTTAGAATGAATAATAACTCATTTCGGAAAGTTTTCATAAGTGGTAAGTCCCTAGAAACAGTCAACTGTTTTCACTTGAATTCAGTGAAACTGGAATTTTTCTATGTTTTTGTCTTCCCAGTCAAAACTTCAAGTTTGTATGATTTTTGAACAATATCTAGTCTTGTTTTGAGCAAGGACAAAATTACAAAATTGATTAATCTTATACGTAAGGATTCAATTGCATCTTCCTTCATTACCTAGAGGCTCTAAGGAGAGGTATATGCATGAATGGTTACTTTCTCTTTTGATTCCTCTGCTTGTTATCTCACAAAGCTTCACGATCTTTAGGAACTGCATATATATATATATGAAGAAAGGAAGATAAAGTTCTAATCTTCCTGATTTTTTACCAGTTCGAAAGCATCACTCTTAAAAAAAATGAATTAAAAGCAAATAAAAATTAAAAAGAGCCGAATAATCTTTTTTTTTTTTTTTTT
>VWZG01000386.1:0-21602 GCA_013396735.1 Grallaria varia | reverse complement strand
TTGCTGAACGCAGAAAATCAGTCCCTTTTAACACACAAAATTCCTAACTGGCTGTATACTCATGGCCAGGCTGGAAAGGGATTGGAGCAACCCGGTCTAGGGTAACGTGACCCTTGCCCATGGCAGTGGGATTGGAACTGGATGATCTCTAAGGTCCCTTCCAACCCAGATCATTCTATGGCTCTACGATTTTCTGTTTCTATGGCTGAAGCAATACTATGTGCTATCAGTTAGGATTAATTGGCCTCATAAAATGACGTTATGATCCCATGAGTAAACATTTTGAACATGATAAGATGGAGAGTTAAATCAGATTTCCCAAGGTATGTGTTGGAGATGATGATGTTTTAGGCCTTGCTTTGCCTTTTCGGGAAGGGCACAGCAGAACCTTGCATTGCTGAGCAGCAGAGAGCACAACCTTCATTCAGGGCTAAATAAGACGAAGTTCGAGCACTTGAGCACCTACAAGGAATGCAGAGGAGCCATGCCAGGATCATCCGTGGCTCACATTGGTAGATATTTGGTAACTAACCAGAAAAATTGTGTTAACAGTCATCCAAAAGCCTCTTGCAGCCAACCCAGAAGTGGAATCCATTCTGCAAAACAGAGCGGTTACAATGCCACCCTTTGTGTGTTTGATTCAAACGCACCAATGTTACAAACCATGGGCTGATAAATGGAGCTCCAATATCGGTAAAAGAACAGAGTTTTCAACACGGAAACAAATTGTCGAGCTTACTCCATTCTAAAGGCCTTTTCCATAATTTTTGCTCATTGCAAAAGACTCCTGAGGCAACAAGACAGCTTACCTGCCAGCTTTGACATTTCTATAACCAAAGCAATATTTCAGAAGCCTCGTGCTATAAATCTGATGTGGATTTGAATTTCCCGAAAGTAATAAATGATCCAATTAGAAAACAAACAAAAAAGTGAGAATAATTACGCTATTTATTCTTCCATGATGATAAGGTGAGCTTGACAAGACAGAATGGTCTTCCTAAACCCAGAGTTTCTCGGTGCTTGCAATTGATCTTAGGAGTTAAAGGTTTTGTTTGCATTTTTAACACACTAAGTTAAAATGTATTGCCTTGATAGATATGTTAAGAGGCATTTGCTTACAGTATCTCTTACCCTTAATTTTCTATTCCTCTCACTGCAGAAATTCAAAGGCACTTGAGGATATATTACCTCTGTAGCACTAACTCTTGCAATACAATGATTTGCAGTAGTGCAGCTTCTAAAATCCTTTCTCAACAGCTCTTTTCTGTGCTTTATCATTCGCAAATTTGAGTTCCTGAATTGTTAATTAATTACAGAGATTATTTTTTAATTTAAAAAACCCCAATACAAAAAGTAAGAAGGCCAGTTTTCCTGGTTCCTTTTTGCATTTATAGGGGCAATGAAGACAAAAGGCTGTTCTGTAAAGCACCATGGATGGCAATTCTTTGATTTATAGATTTTCTGAGGATTGATTGTGCATAGTTTGAAAGAACCAAAGGAAAATTTTGTGCAGCTTTCCCTGTGGACATTGTTAAGTCCAGTCTAAAGCCAACTATGCTTCTCTCCCTTCTTGTCCATTCATATGAGATCACAGAATTATATAATACTTAGAGTTGGAAGGGACCTTTAAATATCATTTCGTTTAACCCCCCCTACATGACAATTTCCAAATAGTTGCCTATTAGGCAAGTAGGTTCAAGTCAGATGAATCCTCACCCTTGGGGATAGTAATAAAAGCTCAAAAAATTGGTTTGTGTGATGAAAAAAATCTGGTTTTGTCCAAAAAAAATCCCAAAACAACCACAAACAAACAAAACGACAAAAACCCAACCAAACCTGAGGCAATCACACTGATAAATTGATTTTCTGTTTGCTATCCATTCCTCACCCATAGTTTATGGATCCTTTGTTTTTTAAAAAGTTATGGACTAATTTAAACATAATTTAGCAAAAGACTTGAAGTTCTGAAGATACTGAATCCTGAGGAATCCTTACAAATAGGCAGCTGAGAAATAAGAAAGTCCTAATAAGTCCAGACTGAGGGAAGGACCTCGGGTGGACTTGGTGCCAGACAGGCCATGGAAGACAACAGTGTTATTCAAAGTCCAACCTGTGGGAAACCTACACTGAAGGTCTTAGGAGACACACTTCAGTAATTTCACAGGTCACCGAACTTGCTGAATAAGTTTGTCTTTTCCGTGCGCCGTAGAAAACAGAAACCTGAGCCCATAATATGAACGTGCCAGGTTTGATTTCAATGGCATTTTTAGCCACGCTGGCATCAATTTAAAAATAAACAAAAAAACAGGGACGGCAGGATGATACTAAGAAAGAAATGAACTCTGCTGGTTTGCACTGAAGCCTTTCACTTGCGTGGTGTTTGTATCCCTCTGCACCAAGCGAGGTGGGAGTAGAACAAACCAGTGCCAGGACAGAGGATGCTGATGATTTCCACCCACTTTGTCCTCGGACTGCACAGGGCGCGGGGTGGTGTTGAACCAACCCCAGTAACTCCATTCCTGAGTGCTGAGGTCGCTGTAAATATTTTCGACACAAGGTTTTGTTTTGCTGCGACTCATAAAAAAAAAGGCCCAGCATTTATTGTTTGCTGAGTTTTGCTGGGTTTTTTTTCCCCGCTGCATTGCTGTGAAAATGGTTTCATTCTTATTCTAATATTGTGGGCTTCGAGAATGGATCTCCTTGCCTAGCATTCCTCTGAAATATGAAAGAGATGCCCTCTGCAGCGAGCTTAACACTGCTATCATCTGCATAATAAAGATAGGCTGCATGTATAGAATATGCACACACACGTATAAATTTATACTGATATTCTGCGCAGGCACAAAGATAAACGGAATACCAATCACAGTAGCAAAATAGAGGAAGAGACCTGTAACTCAGTGACTGACATCAAGAACAGATCTCATCTGTCAAATGGCTAAATTGAGAGGCTTTTATGAACATCTCTCCTAGGACAAAGTACTTTATATGTGCAAAATGAATGTACACAACCTTGTGTGATTTCCCTAAGAATTTCATAGAAAAACTTGTTTCTCATTCTTTCTTTATTTTCCCTCTTGGAAGTTTTCTCTCACCTCCTGTCCCAGAACAAAAAAAAATGTAAATAAAAAAAAAATTATTTGGATTCTTCAAAATACATGTGCTAAATTTTGCATCTCATGGGTAAAATTTTCTACTTAGCCACAACTTCAGATGCTCTCAGAACCATTCAATACATATGTAATTAAAAATAGTAGAGTTACACAGAGACAGTTTTCTTCCAGATCTGTGGGGAATTTGCTAACGTGGCTGCAATTGCTTTTTCTTGAGAGGTGTGGAGTGAGGCAAAGCGGTGCACGAAGTTTATCAGTTATCAGGATTATATCAGCAGCGTTATTTCCACAAACACTAGTTGTCACGAGTCTGCTGATAATGACGTCTGCTCGTATTCAGCTGCAGAACCAAATATCAACTAAGTAAAACAAAGCAAAAGTTATATTCTGGTGGAAATTACTTGATGGTTGTTCTTGCGATCGAAAGTTTAGTCACTGGCACAGGGCCCTGATTCAGAAGGCACTCGCATATCTCACTTTATTCATGTGATTGTGGCCCTGTTGAACTCTGTGGAATTGCAAACATGCTCAGGTTTCATGTGGGCTCTGGAAGTTTGATGAATCAGCACCTCAACAGCAAGAAGAAAATGCCCTTAAATGTGGAACCATGTCAATGACTTGAAAAAAAAAACTATTTTCAGCTATAGACCTTCTTCTAGGAGGAGATATAATATTTTTCACTTTGCACTGCATATGTTTACATTAAAGCTCTTTTCTTCTTAATTTGATGACTTTTTTCCACTTAGTGAATTTTGGGCTTGTTTGATGTACCTTTTATCAAACCCACTGTGGGTTTCTGTTGTACCTTTTTAGCCAGGTTAGGCTCAGGTAACCAGTACCTTGTGGATTCTGGTTTCAAAACAAGCCTTTCTGAATGGACATGACTTCCTGAAAGCCTCATTTGACTGGAGTGGATGGTGGAGCTTTTCCAAAGCTGAGGTTGGGACAACACCTTGTTCCCTATAAAAGCAGTTTTGAGTCCCCCAACACCGTGAAGGCATCACTGAAGGAACTAAAAAAGCAGGATTTTTCGCATCAGAGTCAAGTAGAAGAAGATTCTTTTTATTTCCTTTTAATGGATAAAAAAGTGGGTAAAAAAAGCAAAACTTAAATTAAAGGGATGGATTTGTGTTCTTTGAAGCTTTTCTTTGTAGGCAAGGGATCAGTGTGCAGAGAGGGGAGAGGAGGAAAGAAACCAAAAAATAATTTAGGAAAACAGTGAGTTCGGTCTTTGAATTATATAAAAGCAGCTGCATTTGATTTAATTTTTCGTTAGCATAATGTGCTGTATAATCACTGGCTTCGTCCTCCCCTGGGCCCAAGTTTCCTCTTAGCACAAGCTGTAGGAGCTGTGCCACAGAGTTCAGTGGCAGCAGAATTTGACCCTTGCTTTGCTTTAAAGTAGAAAAAAAAGTTACCTCTGGTGCTTCTGTCCTTCCTTAGAAACTCTTTCTTTTGAGGTGCTAAATGGTCCTAAAAATCACTGCTTGTGATGCCATCAGCCTTCTCCCCTGTAAACCATCAGATGGAATCAATAACTTACCAAAAAGGTGACAGGCCACACTCCTAAGGCTCGTCAGCGACAAAGATAAATAAATGGAGGCAGGAGAAATGCTGCAATCTGCCAAGGGGATTGACTCCAAGACTTGTTTCAATCCCAGCTCTTTACACAGGGGAGGGAGGAAAGAGGGAGGAAGAGGATGAGGGACTGTATGGAGGGAGGTGAACTTGTTTCTCAGTCCATTTAAAGGCTGGCTTTCTTCCAAGATAAAGTGACTTTCTTTCATGAGATCGAGAGAAGGTTTTACCAGGGGAAGATTTTTCCTTAAAAAAACACATTAGTGAGAATTTGAAATCAAAACAGTGTTGAAAAATGCCAACAATTCCTCAGTTATCAAACAGAGCTCAATGATATGTTGGGATTTTTTTTTTTTCCACCTCTCCCAAAACACAACCAGAGAGGACTGTGGCGTTTCAGAGATTATTTGAGCTATTAACCGCAGACAAATAAATATTAATTGAGTCTGCTTCCATACGGAGTAAGTAAGAAAATTTGTAGCACCTCTAACCAAAAGCAAAATCAGGACAAAACATAGTCCTTTAAGCCTAAAATGCAAATAAAATGAGCAAAAGCAAATAAATAATAATTTGTCTCTCCTGCCACCTGGAGAACTCCATATGTACTCTAAACATGGCTTAATTAAACCTCACCGAACCCCAGTCCAGTAATTATTTCTTAACTGCCTGTTGTAGAGGAGAGAGCCTTTGGCCCTCAATTACAATAAATTACAGAGAGGACAAGCGTGGACAGGCAGGATTCAATAGCCTTTAGTCAGCCTCATCTTCCCAGCTCGGGAAAGCAAGGTTCTTTTTACAGGAGGACTTGACTCTGCAAGCCCTGAAGTCATGGTTAAAGATCCCATTGACTGTCTGGGCACAGACACAGCCCCCCAGTGCCCGCGGGGATGGGGCTCAGCACTTCACTTTGTGTTACAGATGTTTTGCACCTCACTTTGTGTTACAGATACTATGCTGCGCCGATAATTTTCACCTTTTTTTTTTTTTTATTATTATTTTTTTTTTCCAAAAAGTGGATTTCCCCCCACGCCCCACATACTTCTCGATGCGGTTTCAATGCACCCATCTTCCTGAGATCTCTTTGACCTGATAAAAAGTGCAAAGCCATTTTGGCCTTATTTGTCAATTTGGTGCATGTGGGAGAAACGGGCGATTGAATGTTGAGGTTCTACAGCTCCTCCAGCACACGGTGATTCATGAGGACATTATGTGGTAGGCAGCTGCACTCTGGCATGCTCTAGGCATCGTGCACGCTGCCGTTTGAAACAGAGCAACATAATAAATCCCTTTGTTAATAACTCTAAATGATGACTTATGCCCTGGAAATTCCTTTTCCTCCTGGCACAAACAACTGTAATCTCCGTGGTGCTGGAGAACAGAGTAGACATCCTAATGCCTTTACTGAAGGTGAAACAATATGTACCTCATTAGCAGGTCACAGATCAAACTATTAGCAACGTGGTGGGAAGCCAGCTAGGATTTGGTGGGATTTGTAAAAGGTCATTTAGAGGCAGCGTGCAAAAAAGCATTTTGGTGGTGAAAATGCCTCTAATCAACTGATTTCCCATCAGTGGGCACGGGGAAGACGTTTTATCCCATTGAGCAGACTAGTTTGGCATTGGTGATTACTTGGGCTTAAAGCTTTACATATCTCATGAAATCTGCAGCAGTTCCTCTTGGTAAATTAGGCTTCGTTTTGTTGCAGAGAAGGAGGAAGCCCATCAGCTCATCTTTGTTTCCTTTGCACTTTATCTCTCCACAGTGTTCATAGCAGGAGGGAAGGAAGAACCAGAAAACACTGCAATATCTGCCACAAGTGAACACTGTAGTTGCCCCACAGTAGCCCAGAGGGTCAAATCTTTAGTCCAGATATGATAGAACCAGGGGAGTGTTCAGCACCTTGGTCTAGCCCGGGATGTTCCACTGGTTGCACAGTAGCTGCAGCAGCCAACTGCATCCTTCAGCAGGTCTTTATGTTCATAAAATTTTAGATAATGTTTCTTTTTTTTAAAAAAAAATCTATATTGATGGTTGTAAATGTTGTGTCAGTGGTTGTGTTTTTATTCTGCCATAGGGAAAGGGAAGCTGAGGCAGAGGGACAATACACCCAAGTCTATCTTGTGAGGCTTGCAGGGACTACACAAATGTTACCAGTCCTGGAGCCACAGGAGTTTTGTCCCACAAGAACCGAGTATTTTTAACATCTTACCTTGCCTGTTCCTTGCAAGAAGACCTTGCAAACTCCTGCTTTTCTAAGGGTGATCTTTTGTCCTGTGTGTGCCTACTTTCCACCCCTGGGAGCCCCTGTTCTCCCTGTGCACCCAAAGGGTTTGTGCCTGCTCTCCCAGTCCATCGTGCATCCTCTGCCGAGCAGAATGGTGCTGGTGCTTCCACCAGACAGCAGGAGCAAGGTGCAGAATTCCCTGCCTCAATTCAGGTCAGAATAATCCTTACTGGCATAGCAAAATTTACTTATCAAATATTTTTAAAACGTGGCGATTAGCTCCTGGCTGTGGTCTTTGTCTGGTCTTTGGTTCATTCCTCTGAGCTCATAAAATAACTTTCCATGCCGATGCAGTAGACAAAAAGCCAAGGAAAGGAAACAGGAATCTTGGCTCCTGCTCATCCAACTTTGTGTTAAAATGCATACTCAAGAAATTCCTTTACAATTGATCCCTCCAATGCCTAAAATATATATGTGTGCGCATAAGGTGTCGAGACTCAAACAGGCCAAGCTAAATGGTCCGCTATGTTTAAAAAAAAAGACACCTACAGAAACATTTAGAAGGAGATATTTCACTGATGTCTATATCAAGAAGCTGTTTTGCCATTTCAGACGACACGCAAAGCATGAGAGAGGAAGGAAGAGTGGTTCTCTGATAGCTTTACTGGTGAGAGTGGCGTGACAGTGAGACACAGCAGGCTCACAGTAGAAAAATTAGGTTCCTTTCCTATCTAAGCTTGTTACTGAGCAGGGATCATTCGAATCTGCTAAGGTTTCTGATCATAATTTCCTGAAATTCCTCAAAACTCTTTCTTTTTATTTCTTTTTCTCTAAAACTATTAACCCTTTCAGTTTGTTAGCATCTTTCTTCTGCGGAACTTAGGGGAACAGGAGGCAGATTGTCCATTCAGCCCAAAAGGCAATCACTTAATTAAAGTTAAGTGCTTAGAGAAGACGCAGACTGTGGCAGGATGAATTAAGAGCACCTAACTTGAGAGGATGCCATCATCCAGAGAGTGAACATTGGCCTGTAAGGGGTTTCCAGGGAGAGAAACAGGACTGTAGACAGAGAAAAAGGAACATTCTCTGAGCTCCTGACAGCAAGTATCAGAATCAGTAATTCACTGTTATTTGTAAACTCGGTATTTTTCCTTCCCGCTCCTGCATCTCGGGCTGAGCAACAGCAAGGCTGTTATGAATCACTGTGCTGTCCTCCAAGAGAAGAGACGGTGCAGTCCTTTCTTTTAACAGCTCACAGAGATTTGCTGCTTTGGCAAAATGATTGTGGTCATCACCTCCTTCTTTAGCTTTGGGCATATTCAGGGTCACTCTTGCTACAACCCTGTATCTCCATCTCTGTCCAGGACAAGATAATAACGAGGAGATATGATGAAGGATGCAAAGATAAATCAACCCTGTTTAAATGGTGCAGAGTGTCTTGTTTCACAGAGCTTGGAGCTCACCACACAGCCACCACAGCATGGTGCCATGCCATGCTCCCATCTGTAAAGACTTGGTTCCCAAGGGGTGCCCTGTAGTTGTAAAATGTAATTGTTGGGGTTTTCTTAGCTGCTGATTTATTTTTAAACTTTCTGAAAGAAATCAAGGGATATGTTGAAGTCCACCAAATCATTATTTCTGTAGCAGAACCTGAAAACATGTTCCCTAGATGGCCAGTGCTAAGATGCTGGGTGATATTTGGGAGGGCAGAAAACTTACTGGTATAGTGTTGGAGGATTGCATAAGGGAAAACAACTCAAATGCAGAATCTCCCTTAAATTGTTTCACTTGCTGTCCCTGGAACTGCAGTTGCATTTCATCCTGCACAGGAGCAGATTCATTCTCAAAGAGAAGCCAAGAGCCAAATAATTCATGAAATATGGACACCAAGGACATCAGGAGGAGAAGAAAAAGGAGGATCGATGTTTTACAGTGGTGGAAATACATCCAGTGGACTCTGGCTCCCATATCTCACTGATGTTCATCTGTTGAAGCCCCAGTTAGAGGATTTGGTTTCTGGGAGAGCAAATATTGGCAAAGGAATAACACAGTGGAGAGGAAAACAAACAAACTAAAATTCTCCCAAACATCTTGCTGCAATTCTGTTCTTTGTTTTCCTATGCTGAGAAAAAAAAAAGGGTGATATCACTTAATCTGCGTAAAAATAAGGCAGAGGGAAGTGGTGTCTGTACCACATCTGCCCAGCTGTTCTCAACAAGATGAAGATAACACAATTTCGGGGTGTGTTAATATTTCAGCACAGGCTTCTGCTTTGGAAGCTTTCATACAACGAATGACTCGGTAAAGGGCTGTGCAGAGTAATTTTCCTTTCAGAAAGAGCAATTAAAACTACAGTAGCCTTATCGCCTCACAACTTTTATTGTCTTAGGACCACAAGACAAGAAATATTACCGAATGGGATGTCTGCAGGATGGGTAGAAATCAATACAATGTCTCTTTTGTGTTAAATGCCTTAGAATCTATTTTTCTGCAGTATTAATGTATTTATAATATCCCTAATGCTGATAAAATATCATCTTGATAATCTATTCAAACACCTAAGAGACTTCAGTTTGTGTTCTGACACGCTCTGAATTTCAGTTTAAAAATGCATTCTGGTTTGACTGTCATCAATAGCCTAATGCAATCTCAAAGAAACAGGCATAGGCTATTCAAATATGTTTCCAATATAAGTGGGAGATTATCAGACAAAGAAAAAAAATTGCTTCACAGTTAAAGACATAAATGTCAAGAAATAAGAAGAGGAAGAAAAAGTGTGAGAAAATCTGATTTTTTTATTACATTTTTCTGGTTTGGGTCAATTAATCATAAACCATCATCATTTTAATAAAAAATAGTCTACAAAGCACAGTTAAAAAGCATGACTTAGTTCATCAAGATCTAAGAGGGTCTTTCTTTGCTGTTGAGATTTTAATTATTCACTCTTTCAATATTCATAAGTCACCTCATTCTTTAAATTGTGAGGTGAGCCATGCAATTACAAGAATTGAAAATGGGAAAGATAGGAAACTTAGAATGTTTGCCTGCATTCGAGGATTTTATTTTGTTTTCTTATACTTGAGAATTTGCAATAAAAGTCTTTCTCTATGTTCCTGAGGTCTGAAACCTCCCTATCATAAAGACTGAAATTCTTATAGGGCTATATGACTTCAGCAAGTGAAAACTTGTGAACCAGACCATCTGTTCCAAATATCAAAAGTGAATTATGAGCTATGGTCTCTGTTATTGGAAAATGGAGCTTTAAATTCCCTATTAGATCAATATTAATAATATTTGTGATACTAATATCTGAACAGTTCACTAACAGGTGAAATGATCTTTCCAGTCCCTTCTAACCAAAACCGTTCTACGATTCCACAAGATCTCAATTGGAGAACACTACCAAAGATCTTATACACACTTGTAAAACCACTTAGATTTTTGTTTTAAGGCTCAGGTCAGAAATTTCAAGCGGTCCTTCCCAGCAAACTAATTTTGCAGAAAGCTGTGATAGGTCACTCTGATATTCCAAGGCTGAGGACGAAGTAAGTGTGGAAATAGTCTGGAAATTCTTAAACTTTAACAGTAGACCAGAAGACACCTTCTTTATAGTTTTTTTTTTTTTTTAACTTTCCTCCCCATTTCGTAGAAAAGCAAAACTTACAATATCAGGCTGAAGGCCTATTTGTGCTGTCAGTGTACACGGAGAAATCTTGAGTCGAATGGACAAAAATTAAAAGTTTCATGCAGGACATAGGTACTTTTCTACTGCGCAAATATTTGAAAGCCTTGCAATTCTCTCTCTTTTTTTTTTTTTTTCCCTGCCTCTTTTACCCCTGCAAAGGTCACACTCAGCAGCCCAAGAGGCGCAGAGAGGCTGTGGCAATTTTCCTTGAACAAGAGATGCGGTTCTGATAGCGGGATCACACAGCTCACTAGTTTCGTCACCATTCGGATGCTTGTAGGAGTTCCTGTTCACCAAAAGGAACATTTAAATTTATGGTTATTCTGCATATTTCCTTTCCTACTAAGCCTATTATGATCAGCTCTTGGGTTATATGGGTTTTTTGCTTAGGGCCGCATTTTTTTTTTTCTTTTCTTTAACTTGTGACTAGACTTTTCCATGAGAACTAGAAAGTTTCTAGGTCAAGATCAAGATGTCGATTTTCATCTTGGTAGCTCCCTTATGTTCTAGTTGTTTTACCCCAAATATTGTCTCTGATGATCATAGACTCATACAATAATTCAGGTTAGAATATACCTCTAAGATCTTTTAGTCCAACAGTCCATCCATCCATCACTCTTCTCAGTGACACAGCTATGGGCCAGCTGAGGCTTCGTTAGCACTAATTAGAATGAGTTAATATGTTTTCTATGTGCACTTTGAATTTACTTTTACCCTCCTCTGAAATATTCCCAACAAAATAACCTTCAAGTCACACTGAGTATCTCTTTCTCCAAGAGTCCGGGAGGGAATTAGGGTATTGAAAAATGGCAAAATTCTTAAAATTAATTATGAGGTCCTGAAGGGCTCTTGGCATCCATCAAGATCACAAGATATTGCTGAAGCCCCGAAGGAGAACCAAGATAAGGAAGTTTCTTGAGGAAATTTCTTGTCAGGAGCCTTGATCATAGGATGCCTCTCCATTTGTATATATCCAGAATTTTCCTGATCAGAGGATTGTGAAAACCAAAGGGAATCTGATTGCCTGCAGAGAAAAAGCCATACATTTCCCTTAGCAGTGTTTGAAAGAGACAAAGCAGTGAGGTGAGAAACACTCCCCATTTCGAGCTACAGAGCTCAACATCATTTCTATATTTGATCTGCCTCCAACCCCAAAATCCGTGAGGGATTTCTTGTCAGGGAGGTGTCCAGCTTCTGTTTCCAGGCATTAAATCCCGTGATCTTTGTCTCTGCCACACGGAGAAGACCTCTTGGGTATTTCTCCTCCATTACTTTCACTGAGGAAACACACTGAGGTTCTTAGGCTGCTGCTTAGCTTTGGAGCAGAGATGCCCTGCGAGGAGAGATGGCAACTCTTCCTTAGTATGTATAGGATATGGCTGACATGGTGGTATTCAGTCAAGGTTGGACTTAATGATCTTGGAGGTCTTTTCCAACCTTAATGAGTCCAGGAGTCTGTTTCTGTCCACAACCACAGATGACAGCCCATGAAAACCAATGTAACTCTAGTAAAATAGATATTAACAATAAAACATTTGCTTGACCTACTTTTATATGAGGGACCCTTTCTTTCTACGGGTTTCTTTACCTACTTCAACACTGGCAAATCCCTGCAGAGTGTAGCCAAAGATGATATTTTTTTACTGAGCAGCAATAAAAATTCCCCACAGCAAGTTTAAATCCTGATAATGGTGCACTTTCATTGCATTGTACTGAACTTTTACCAATCAGTCCAATTATGGGCTAATTCATTTGCATCACTTTGGAAAGCTTTTTTTTTTTTTAAAAGCCCTATCTGATTTTTTGGCATGTGAAATGCTTACAAAGGGAAGTTAATAAAAGAGCGGTTCATCTGCATATACAAAGGAAGATCATCATATAAAAAATTGCCACATTAGAGAAGTCTAGACCTTGACTATCTGTCATATACTTTTATAGCTTCTTATCACCGTGCTATCTGATTAAGTAGTGAAATGGTTAAGATAAATGAGACTTAATTAGC
The DNA here is from genome assembly GCA_013396735.1 of Grallaria varia. NCBI lineage: Eukaryota > Metazoa > Chordata > Aves > Passeriformes > Formicariidae > Grallaria > Grallaria varia. Next base: position 9,000 of record VWZG01000386.1, on the reverse strand, counting down.
GGAACTGATACCTGTCTATTGCAAGCCTTAAATTTGCATCTGGGAGCTCTGATTTTCTGGAGGGAAGCGCACGCCTGCAGTCCTGCTTCCCTTGGAAATCAATGGGAGTTTTCCCCGCAGTGAAAACAAAAGCTCAAGGTTTCACCCACAGCCACATGAAACTTTTGCCCTCTACTCATCCCTTTTTGAATCACGACCTAAAACATGGGGAGACAAGCAAATGGCAGAGCTCTGAGATGGAGGGAGGAGAGGCAGAGCCTGGACTTGACTTTTAACACATCAGGCTGCGGAGCTCAGTCGCCCTGCAGAGATAAATAAGTTGTGTCAGGGAAAAGGGGTGGTGCAGATTATTTTCTCTCTGGAACAAAAGTGACCAAAATTTGGCTTGGGTTTTTTGTTGCATTTTTTGTTTTGTTTTTTTTTAGTCTTTGCTCGTGGAGCAAAGTATTTACTTTTGAGCTCAGGGATTAGATGGCCAGTTGCCATCGGTGCCGACTGTTCCAGTAGGAATGGGCTGCAGCCTCAATTCCCCGTGCAGAACAAACGATTTACCACAGAGCTCAGCCATGGGGTATTTACATTCATTTAAGTTTGGTATAAACATTTACAGAACATTAGGACAAATACCAGCATTCTCAGCTAAATGTCTGACCACAATTATTTCTGATGAATAAATGGCTCGTAGAACGACTCTGAGACAGGAGGGTTGTTTTTTTTTTTCCCTTTCTTTTTTTTCCTCTCAAACCAAAGGACGTTGAAAAAACAGCGCACGATGCAGCTACACACACTGTGCAAAGGTTCACGTAGAGTTAAAGAAAACCATAGATGTTTACAAGATTAGGGAGTGAATATCTAGATTAAACCAGTTCATGTAGTCCTTCATCTGCTGTTCTGGGTTTTTTCCTTCAAAATCTCACCTTCAAATCTGACCCTGACAGACATGTCTACTTCAGTAAAGATGCTTTGTGCTGACCAAGTACTTTTTAAACCAAATATCATGAGCTGGCCACTGCAAAGGTACTTTTCCCACTGGAAATGGTGGCATGAGGGTTGTTGATTACAACCTAAGAGACTATTTACTAAATATTTCTCAGAGGCGCCTGGCTGTGAGAATAGGAAGGCACTCCAAGGTACCTGGAACTACCTAGTCTGAAGTGCACATTTTCTCAATTTTAGCACAATAAGCTAATGAATTCTTCATCACTCTTTTAATTATGATTATTATTTTTATTTTAAGTGTACTGCAGAGAAGAATTGCAGATGCAAAGATTTCTGCTCAGGGCTGTTTGTGTAGCTTTTCTGCTCGTGACCAATTCACTTTTGTAAAATCAGAGTCATTAAGGTTGGAAAAGACCTTTAAAACCATTGAGTCCCACCATTAATCCAGCACTGCCAAGGCCACCACTGAGCCATGTCCCTAAAAGTGCTACTTCTACATATATTTTGGACATTTCCAAGGGCAGTGATCCCACCACTTCCCTTGGCAGCGTGTTCCAATGCCTGACCACCCTTCCAGTGATGAATTTTTTCCTAATATCCAATCTAAACCTCCCCTGACACAACTTGAGACTGCGTTCTATTGCTTATTGCTTGGTACATGGGAGAAGAGATCAAGATCCACTTGTCCACTAACTCCTGTCAGGTAGTTGTAGAGAGTGATAAAGTTCCCCCTGAGCCTACTTTTCTCCAGACTAAACAAACCCAGTTCCGTGTTGGAGGGGACATCAGCCACTCTGAAAAGTGTCTTCTGAAGGGCTCAGGTTTGATGCTCCTCCCTCTCTGTGCTGCACAAAGGGTTCATGTACTTTGAAAAGACAATTTTGAGGGACCACTTAGAAATCTGGCTTCGATAATTCAGAGCGAGACCTGCGCAGACACACCCTCACTTAATTATTTAAGAAAGGCAATCACACTGTAACCACCATGATTCCAAAAGAAAAAAAAAATATTAAAAAAATAATTCACAATGGTTTTTTTTTTTCCCAAATAATCCTCATAGACAGAGCAGTCCAGTAACTGCAGGACTTACCACAGCAGCACAGTTCTGGTTTCAGCTCTGACAGAGCAGGATGCTTAACCCAATTTTCATGCACCCTGTCCAAACACGTAATTACGAGTCTATTGACTATCTTGGAATGTGTCTTGCTTGGTTTGGGGGACGATTGTGTCTGATTACATTTTTTTAATTACACTTATTTAAGGAGTCTAACGAAAATGGTTTATTAATCGCTCAACATTTCTGACCGAAACAGGATTCTCTTTTTCTTCTCCCTGTTCTTTTGGGGCTGTTCTTCATCCCAATGCACTCCTCCCTGTGAAAATAACATGTGCAAGGCAGATAACTAAAATCTCCTCACATGCCTGACCATTAAAACAAAATTTATTACTCCTTTCCCCAAACACCCCAAATAGAAATGTTTTACTGTTGATCTGGTTCAGTTCCCAAATCCCATGAAGGGCAGATCCTCTTTTTCAATAGTGACAGAAGTCTGTAGGACTCCTACTGATGCTTCAAAGCACCAGCTCAGAAGGCATGAGGGCATGGGAACATCAGGGCCTTCAGAGTAGAAGACACTTCCAGGTGGAAGAAAACTCACTATATTGGGTTTAAAGCCAAAAACAGAGACCCAGATGTACAGCAAGTTTTTGTTCTGGATTTGTTTGACAAACAGCACTGACCAACTAACCTTAGCTTTGAATTCCTGATTTCTGCACTTATCACTGACATCACTTTGGGCAGGAACATATTATTCTATTAAAAGACAACAAAAATGTCACTAACACCCTACGTCACCTCATGAACTATCGAGGTCAAGCGGCTTTGCAGGATTTAGAGGCAGAAAGAAACGAAAGGAAAACGAGCTGTGAGCATTTTGGTGAGGCTCAAATGAAAATCGAGACCACTTTGCTCCCACTTTCTTCATAGTGCAATGACCGTACGCTGAATTTAAAAACCTGAATACTTCACATTTTACACCCCTTTTCTGAAGGTGCAAAAGACTGAACGACATCCAGAAAGGGGATAAATAAATGCTGACCGAAATGCTGCATGAACATTCAGTGAGGGGGTGGGGGGCGGAATTTTTATGAGCTCAGGATTTCTGTCAGCAGTAGCTTTAATCATCAGGTCTTCCCCAAAAATGAAGAATATTCATGCACACAATAATTAATACTGAACAGGAGATTTGTATCAATCTGACAGATAGGAGACGAAATTAACTGTGCTTTCATGTACAATTTTAAGTAGGTCAGATAAGAGCATCTATTGTAACCAACTTTTATTTTATAGATATCCTCTGACACGTACAGACCCATGTGTACACATTAAATGCGTCTGTAGAAATCTCACACGCAGCAGAATCTCCTTAACCTGGTGCTCGCAATCTGCCCAGTTCTTCCCCTGGAGCCGACCGAGCACTTTTGCTCCCGTTGATTCCTGGGCTCTGAGGTCAGAGGGGACGGCTCTGATACAACGAGATGTTCCACAAACACAGAACTTTGAACACCAGGCAGCAATTCCTGCATTGCACCCTGCCAGCTATGGCTGGAGTGGAGCATCCTGCAAAAATCTAAGTAAAACAACCTCTTACGCGGACTGGATTTTTCCCTAAATTTTATTCTTTTCTCTCCCTCTTCGCAGGGCTAGGCTGGATCAGCATTAGCTATCTAAAAGCCTTTCCTCTTTTAATAACAGTCCCCACGAGGTATTGAAAGCAATAGTAAAAACACAATTGACACAAGAGAAAAAAAAAACCAGAATATGGCATTGATGTGATGGGGTTTCAGTTAACTTCGTTCCCTGAAGATGTTCATTAGCAGTTCATAGCACTTGAATTCCATCAGCAGATAATGGAAATGTGAAGAAAAAATGTCTCTATCCTTCAGTGTTATCTGCATGCACGGTTTTCGCATGCAGCTAAATTGTAAAGAACTCTAAAGAATTTTGCTTTGAAATATGCAGTCTCCTTTGCAGTGATGCTGTCTTACCTGTTTTCTAAACTGAAAAATTAAACCTGTTTTTAGCAATTATTTAAGAACTCAGCTGTTGGCTGTGTTAGCATACAGCTGCTGGAATAAAATAATTTATTTGTGTGTGAATTACCTAGGGAAAACATTAAAACATGAAACAAAACTCTGAAATATTGTTTGCTAATACTTTATGTTAAATATCCTGCTCTGCTTTTCCATCATTTGTTTTCTTACTTGTTGAAAAAGAAGAAAGAAGGGAAACCAGAGAAGGGAAAAATAAGAAAAATCTCAATAGACACAAATTAAGAAGAATCATTACAAAAATTAATTTAGTTGATTAAAAAAAGCTGGCAGCATTTTTTATGGGAAAATACATACATTTTGTTCTGAAATACTTAAGTAATCTACCGGGTACATGCCTGAAGTTACAGTGCTATAGCAATGAGACAGAGTTGCAGAGTCACTAATCACCACAGTGTACTTAAATAATCATGCACATCATGTTCTTAATTACTTTGTGAACTGGGGACTAGTCCAAAGGCTCTCCACGTCTGTGGCAAGTGTCTGATTTAAGTTCTCTGAGGGACTTTCAGGTCTCACTCCCAAGTCAACAGAAGGACAGAACAAGATTAGAGACATTTCCCACCAGCAATCCAAGAGACCCCACAGCTCCAGTGGTGTAGCTTCAAGGAGAGGGGTCTGCAGTGCTCTGACATGAGATATTCTCCATCCAGGGGCTGGAACCAATTTCTGGGGTGATTCTCTTCTGTCTGGAGAGTTTGCAGATGGCCCTGGTAGCTTGCAGGACTTAGAAAAAGAAGGTGTCAATGGTGTTAAGTATGTGTGGAAATTAATTAAAGGGGACTCATGTTGGGCATTTAGTTGGACTATTGCTCCTAAAGAATGTCCCCCACCCCTGGAAGTGTTGAAGGCCAGGTTGGACAGGGCTTTGAACAACCTGGTCAAGTGGAAGATGTTCCTGCCCATGGCAGAGGCTTGGAACAAGATGGGCTCTAAGGTCCCTTCCAAGCCAAACAAATCTGTGATGCTCCAGTTAAGCCTGAAGGGAGGTGGAATGAAGGTTTTCACTTCTCAGCTACCTGCAGTACCCACATCTTCAGCCAAGGGAGTGTGTGGGGGCAAGGGGTGACTTGGAAGGCAAGCACTTGGAGGGCTGTGAGAGTATAATAATTACACACTGTAATTCCCCTTGTGTGCGAACAAAACACGTAGCACAAAAGCAAGGGGGGAGAGGGTCAGGACAAGTGGGTTGCTTTTACTTTTTTCTTCTTCTTCTTGTTAAGAAACTTTATTTTTTTTTTTTAAAAAAAAGTCCCCGTTGGTAGCTGCAACCTTATCACATGAAGATCAACAGCTGAAACCAAATGAGAAAGAAGGTGAAATTGTCTAGACTGAATGAATCGCAGGCAGCACGGGGAAAAGTAAATTGGAAGTTTAGCATTCTTTCATTTTTAATAACCTGAGGTGTTATCGATAATGTCTGTAATTAATTTTTGTAAGATGCTCATTTTAGATCAATAGTATCCTCATGAAACGGGCAAGGTCATTTGTCGTATTTAAAACAGTGAAGTTCAAGCTCTGTGGTGAAATTGTACCAACTGGCATTAATGAGGATGCAACGCCACTATCTCCTATTTATCTCCTATTTCTTTTTTTTCCTTTTTTTTTTTTTTTTTTTTTTTGTGNTTTTTTTTTTTTTGGTGACTTCACCAACCAAATATATAGTTGGAAAAAAACCATTGAAATGGTGCATTTCTCCTCTTCTCCTTCCCTGCAGTTTTGCATTCGAAGCGTGGAAAAACGAGTGTTTGGGAAGCAAAGAGCAAGTGTTCCTGAAACTGCTTCACTTCTGATTCTCAGGGAAGTCATTTTCTGTAGAGGTGCTAAAAATATTGGCCCTCAGAATAGCATGAGCTGACTGCTGCAAACACCGTAATTTAAGGACTTCTGTGCTCTCGGGTCACATTCAAGAGTTTCGCGTGGGCATTTTAGGTTTTTCCTATGAAATACTTCTTCTTGAGATACAGGCTTTGACTCACTTGACAGAGGAATAATAAATTCAGCGGTGCCCGTGTATGGGCTTTCTGTTATGAGCACGAGGGCACGTTCTCAGGTCTCTCCTCCCCAGATAAAGCAGCTCTGCCCATGGCAGTCAGTGTCTAGTGGATCAGCCCCTTAACGAGCTTGGCAGCAAATGAAGCCACGTTTCATAGCGGAGAAACTGATCCTGGTGGAACCTGCAAGTAAACGACTGCTCCTGAAACTCATGTCAAATCAGTGAGCACAGAACCAGAACCCCTGCAGCCGGCTCGCAGTATGGCCCAGGCTTGGACCAGAGATGACATAAATGGCTTCCCCATCCCACCTTTGGGACCCAAACATTAAATTGAGCCGCTTCCATTTCTCTGTGGAGCTGCTGGAAATGGGGGGCTGCAGGATCACCGCTGGACTGAACTCACGTTCAGTCCACACCTTGCTGTTTCCTTATTCTGCTTCTTTTAACTCCTTATTCTTTCCTTCCTGCTCCCTTTCTCGACAAAACACCCAGTGAATAACCCTGGAATCATCGAAACACCACAAAGGCTTGAAATGGCTCCGTAAGCACCTTCAGCATCACGAGTCAAAAATGCCCAAGGTGACCTAAGACATATTTTCTTTACGGTCTGGTCCAGAAGGCTGAGTTTTACAAGGGATCCGCCCTTCATGGTTCCTTTGTTGTTGTTTATTATGGTCAGAGAAGAGAGCAAAGAGGGCTGTATACAACACATAAGAATGCATCAAGAGAAGCTTCGAATGAGCCGAGCCCTGGCTCCTCATTTGAAGGGAGGGGAAGAAGTAAAATAAAATTAAAGTTTAATTTTGTTTCCTTGCTACTCATGTGGGAGAAAAAGCGTCCTGTTCTTATAAGATGGTTCTACCTGATGTTTTGAACGTGGTATGCCTGGGAGACAGTGTGGAGCTATCTATTTGCTTATGTACTAAGAATGATTTTTCTATACAGGAAACCTGAAGATGTTACACATTTTTTTTGTGACTTTAATGTTTTTGATATCTAAAGTTCATGAAAAAGCCATGTAATTGGTACAGAACTTTTTTTTCTCCTTGCATCAAGACCCCTAATCTTTGAACATTAGAATAATTTTGCATCTAGCCTGGGGTAAATTAGTTTCTTCAGGTTTGGGGTTTTTTTTAACTTCCCAGCATTATTTATTTTCAATTTGAAATTCTTTTAATATCAAAGTGGGTGTAATTAATTCTGTTTCTGATGATCTGAAAATTAAAATGAAAAATTACAAATAATATATCAAAGAACTTTCAGAAAATATACCTGACCAAAATAGTTCAGGTTTACTGCACCTACATATCAATTTTTGTGGGGATTTTTTCCCCCTGTATATAAAAGCCATGCTTTAGTGCCATCTAGTGCACTGAGGAATCACAAAAGAAACTTCCCTCAGTGTTTATGCTCTTGCCGTGCAATAAACACTTTAAAACTCTAGATTAGAGCCATGGCTGTCATATTAAGTAAACAGTGAAATGACTCTTAATTACCTATTTGGAGCCTGACTATGTACGGTCAATGGTGAGTGTGAAGCAAGAGTTTCAGGTCTTCTCTCACCAACCATCACTGAAACTGAAAAAGACTCAGTAGTTCAGATTTAATCTCTTTTCCACTGGAAAATTAAAAGTGTCTCAAAAGAATTCTAGCTTTCAGCTAAATATCTCGAGTTTGATACTTAATTGTGGAATACACAAAATATGGTGTGTGCAGAGCCTGGGTTTTTCCCTTGCCTATAACTGAATGAACATTAATTCTCCTGATGGCAGGAAGAAAGAAAAAAAACAAAAACACTACAGCAAAAAAATACCAAAGGCCAACTGGTGCACAGAACACCTAGCAAGAATAAAAAATCCTAGACTCATAGAATCACAGCACCATAGAATGGTTTGGCTTGGAAGGGGCATTGAAGATCACCTCGTTCCATCACCCCTGACATGAGCAGCAACATGTAACCAAATATCCAGTATCTTTCTTTTTCGGTTTTTTTTTTTTTTTGGTTGGTTGGTTGGTTGTTTTTTTTGTTTGGTTGTTTTTTTTTTTGTCAGTTAGCGATGGGAGTTTGGTTTTTTTAATTGGTTTGGGGTTTTTTGGTTTGTTTTTCTTTCAGATTTTGTCAATAAAAAAAATGAAACCCGAGCTTGCAAGCCCAGGAAAAAAAAAAAATCTGAATGACATATGAGCCCTGGGCTGCTCTCTTTTATACTAAACTCAGGATGGCCACTCTAAGAGGAAAATTTGGGCCTCAGAATCCACCCAGATAGTTCTTTCACCGATGTTCTCTTTGGGTTTTGGAGTATTACATCTGTTATCAGTATCGGCACTCTGGAGGGATGTGTGTGATTCCTAAATGGCCAGGTTTGAGAGGATTGGCTCAGATGATCTGAGGCTGGATATTTTTAATAGATAGGTCAGATGATCTGCTGACAGCATTCAGACCTTGGGAGATGGAGACACTGATTACTGGCAAAGATTTTACAGCAGGTACACGTAAGGATGTCAGGTTTGACAGTTCCAGTGCCTGCAAACAGGTGGAAGAGTTCTTACCCCAAATCAGGGACAAATCGTTTCCATGAAGTTTTTATTGTCAAAAGGAAGGACGATAGCTTTGAGCAAAAGGTGAGACTCATTCTGAGCATCTTCCAAAACTGATAATCTCTGCTGATTCCCTCTGTGTGTCCCTGATAAACATTTCTCTATCTCTTTTTTTTTTTTTTTAATATTTACTCTGAGTTTAATACAGCGAAAAATTTTGGTGTAAAAGCCAGCTACAGGCAGCAAGGTCTCTGAGTTCATTGCCTGGGAGGCTCAGAGACAGCTGAGGGTCAGGACAGAGGCACCAGGAAAAACTAAAACTTCCCTAGGAGGGAAGCAGCTGCAATGGGTGGCAATTTCAGCATCATGTTAGGCCATTACAACCCATTTTTCAAGGTAATAATAATAATAATAAT
>VWZG01000385.1:10050-28369 GCA_013396735.1 Grallaria varia | reverse complement strand
CACCGGCACCGCGGCGGGGGCAAAGTCCCGCCGCTTACGGCCTCCGGCGCGCGCTGCGGCGATTCTCACAGCCGTTTGCGCAGCGCGCCTGCCCACCCCCACCCTGCGCACCCGCGGGCTTACGCAAAGTGCGCGGAGGGGAGGGGCCGGACCCTACGGAAACGGCGCAGAGCCCGGCCGGCGCGAGGGGCCGCCCCGCCCCGCCCCTCCCGGTGCCCTCACACCGCGCCGTGCTCCAGGGCCAGCCCTGCTGTCCCGGGAATGGGGTGTCGTGAAACATCTTGTGCTGACCCCCCTGCCCAGCTGGGCCCATGAGGGATTTTTTTTGTGTATTTCAAGGACTGAGCGCTGCCGGGTCCGTGGCGCGCGCGGTGGAGGTGTCACATCCCAAATGGCCCTTTGGGAAGCCCGACCTGCGGGAGACCGGGCTCCAGCATGGGCAAGTGGTCGATGCGGCCTTTAAGCCCACTGAAATAGCTTGCAATATTATGGAACTCCCAGGGAAATGGAGCTGGCCCTTGAGGAGTCTGAGCTGTCCGCAGGGCCGTGTCAGCAGGACCACAGGGAAATTTCCAGTTCCTCATTGCTGATTCTTACGACGGATAGAATATGCTAAAACAGATAAAATATGCTAAAACAAAGGGACAGCAGCGCTGTAAGAGGATCCATCAGGAGCTGAGCATTCATAGTGAATAGCTCAAAGATCAGTATGTGCGGTAGGAAATGTTGGGATTTCCCGAGCAATTACAGACTGCTCCTGTGGGTTTAATTTGTTTCTCTATAAGTTTTGATTACATAGTAATGTAGAAACCCTTCACTCTTAACACACCCAGACTGGAGAGTTCTGGGTGAATGACAAGAAATGGAGCCCGTACTTTGAAATAATTCAAACAGGAGTGGAAATAAATGGGGAAAAAAGAGGCAATGTTGTTTACGTCTGATGCTCTAGAGGATGCTAAGGTTATTCCTGATGCCTTATGATTTTGTTGCATCAGATCAAAGAGGGAGATAACATTATACTATGTAACTTAAACCAGTGCATTTTCTTTCAGGAGAAGAGAAGGTTCTGGTGGAAATGTCAAGAGCTTTCAAACTCTCTGGCCATGTGACTTGAAAGTGCCAGTTTTCTCTGCTTCAGGTACATAGCTACTACCCTCAAAGTTACTCAATGTTGTTAGAGGGATTCTCTTAACCCATTACAAATATGGCCAACATGAGATTTTACATTGTCTACATCTTGTCTTTTATGCTTTATTTTAATTATTGCTGTGTCAAAGTAGCTTTTACAGCACGTCTGCTGTAAAACCAAATTTGTTTCAAGTCGTTATCCTTTACATTATAGTAGTCTTTCCACAAAAATAAATTTACTGCTCTCCTCATCTAGATTTAGTATTGGATTTTGAAAGCATTACAATTACCTGCACACACAGCGTATCTGGACATTTCAGCTTACATGAAGCTGACCACATTTTCTATGCAATTTCACAGAGACTGCAGTAACTTTGCACAGGTTGCCACTGTGTACAATACAGGCAGAATAGCTTTCAGTTATTCTTGGATTACTAGCAAAATAATTGCATTTGTTCAATATACCATGTGTAGAATAATATTTTCAAAATACAACTGAAATCAATGCACTCAATGTGTTTATTAAATCATATATTATTATAAATGCAGTTAAAATATGTATATATATCATAGAGAAAATGAAATACTCTGAAGGCTAGATCCTCAGCTACTTACTGGTACCCCCTCACCCACACTGAGCTCTTTTTCATTGGTTTCTTTTGCTACAAAAAGAGAATGTGGCCACAAATAATACAGTTTATTTCAGTGCTGTCACTACAGCATGTGGTCATATGTTCATAATCCTAAGGGAGTATATAGCTAAATACAGCTCTAGCCAGACTTCTAACATTGTAAAGCTAAAAGAGCACATCATATTGTCTAGTTTGTCTTCAACCAGAAGGCTGCTTGTTACAAATTAATGGTTAATGCAGGAAATAAGTCTGAAAGGGACTCTCTGGACCTTCTAATGTAAACTTTTGCTGGAATATGCAACTCAAGTAACTAAATAAATTTTAACTAAATATTTACTCACTTCTTAAAGTTTTCTTGCTGGCATGAACTGGCTGATAAGCAGTCCCAAAATGTTATTCCTTGGAAGTGGAGAAGGCCTAATTATTTATCAATTTTCAAATAATTTATTTTATTAGTTTAATTCTTACTGTGTAATTATTTATGTTGATTTTTCCCTGGCCAGGGCTACTTATGAATTTAAATAGTTTTTGTTTTTTCTGACATTCACCCATCATTTGTTGTACCCCCTCCAGCCCTTTTATTTTAGCCACTGTTATTACTAGTCTCCTTCCATAAGACAGGAAACTCCCACTGTTCTCTTGATTATCCCACTGAGCCATTTGTGCATATGTTAGTTTGAATTCCCTGTTGTTAAACATGGATGACTAGTTAGTATGTTCACTTCAGGGCTTGTACAGTGTCTCTAATAGAAATGTGAGGCCCTGATACATCCTAGGGTTATATTTGATCTTTTTTCATGTACAAATTAAATTAGTAGCCTCAAATCAGTGAGCTTTAAATCAGTGTGATCAGTTAATAATTCAGATATCCTTTGCTGCTTCTCATTAATGAAGCCATCATTAACAGCAAGAGTTCTTGATCTGCCCAGACTGAACACAGTAAGGTCTTTGAACTTCGCTTCGATCTATTTCTACGTGGGATTTTCACTCATATACCATTTTAATGAGGAAGGCCATTAACCTGCATTACCCCTGTGTTGGATATGTCCCATAGCTCTGTTCCAGCCGTCTGACTGCCATGGCCCTGAGCACGTTACCCCTTTGCAGAAGTTTAGTTGGCAGAGTCCAAGGTCAGCTTCTCCACTGATAAGAACAGTTGTGAGAAAAGCCAGTAGCGAGGGCCTGCCTCTCCTGTCCCTTGAGAGCTGCTTCTAAGCTGAGTCTTTGTGCTGGCCCTTGCCTGTGCCGCAGTGTAGCCATGCAGCAGCTCAATTTGCACCATCTCACATCTCCGTGAGTCTGGTCCTGATCCAGACTTGCTGACTTGGCATCCTGGCTTGGCCATAGACCTGCCTCGCCACTGCAGCCCTGCTGGGCGACTACTGGGCTGTGACTGACCCTGACCACTGTCTCTTGACCCAAGCTTGGCTGTGGGTTGCTGCTCTGCATCCTGGCTCCTTGTTAATGAGGTGACTGCTTTCATCTGCCTCGGTATTGTGCTTAGCTCCTGGCAAACCTTCTATTGCAGAGCAGCCTACTCATGCTCCTCCCTAGAACCTCCCACCCCCAAACACAGAGCCCTCCTAATTCCCTCATAGTTTCTATATAATGTATGTTTTGGGGTGGGCAAGCTTGCAGAAAACAGTAGAGAAATTGAGGTCAGGACATCTTGACACAATAAGAGTAACAGAGTGAAATAAAGAGAAAAATTACCAATTATGTGTACCTAACTTTTCACCTTGGTTATGTGCAAGTTTCTGTTGCTTGTCTCCATGGGATGTTCATTCTAATGTTAAACACTTTGCAAGAGGCACTTCATCTTTTTTTGTATAGTATTTTTATAGGGTCTTGCACATTGGGTAACAGATGCAATACAAACTTTTTTTTTCATGAAATTATATCTTCCAATTCTTTATTATTTTTAAGTTTATATTTGTAGGATGCCAACAAACCACTAGATGGCAAACAGTTTCAGCACAATGAAACTTCATCTAAACAAACCAGAATTTGTCATCATTGAGTTAGAGCCAGATTTCTGTTGTGGTTATTTGTCTCCATCTGTAGGGGACCTTGAAGTGTGTTCAAAATACAACCATACAATGTCATAAAAGGGAAAACCACTGCAGGTATGAAATACAAAACCACTATGTCCCACTCATGTCTGAAGTCCTTCATCTGCATGTTGTTGGAAGATGGGACGGTATTCTGGGGAAGCCAATGCTTGCTCCATTATCACGTTCTTTCCCAGGTGTCAACTTTTACAGTTGCTGGAGACAAAATACAGGACTCGAGGCACCTTTGGTCTAACATAAAACAGACTCTTCTTTGGTTTAATGCCTTCCTAATTTTCTTGTGTATGATAACATCCCGAAGTTGAACTTGTTCTTACTGGAGGACAGTAGCTGAGGACCAAAATTCACCACACCTTCCCTAATAAATTTGTGTTGGGCCAATAACTACCAGTGTCCCAGCTCTAGATCAAGACAGTAAATAGAGTCTCCAGTGAAAGCAAAAAGCATTTCCAACTGCACAAGATTGGTGCAGTGAATTACAACCTGATATTCACTCCTCTTTTTCACTTGTGCCCTCTTCTCTTCTATGGGTAATCCTGTTACGAATTGCCAGTAACACATTTTTGCTCTCTTCCCAGAAGTCCATACAGTTGTTTTGTAAAAACACATGCAACAAAGTGTAAGCAAAATCTCTCCATTAAGCAAGGATGTTGATTGCTGTAGATGCTGCAAGTCATGCTGTGCTGTCAGTAGAGAGTGATGTATTAGGTCCTGCATGCTGGTCTTTACTACCTTTGAAAAATACATTTTCATATAGACTTCTGCAAAGGAATGCATTTACTCTTCATCGTGACCTATTGGGTTTTAGTGGAAGCAGCTCAACTACACAAGAGAAAGGCTTTAGAATAAGATTCTTGGAGAAAGTGTGATGCAGAGGTAGTGTACTGAGGCCGGAGGTTTGTGTGTCCACCAGGAGGCATAGCAAGCAAGGGCTCTGTCTTGCTCACAGCCCTCAACATGCTGTACGTATGCTAAGCAGTGAAGGGAAGCAAAAGTTTTCATCAGATTTTTACATCCAGAGGTAGAAAATTGAGAGATTTTTGGAATAAAAATATGGAGAACTGGCAAGAGGCTGAATATAATGCATATATGTCAAAATGTTCTCTGGTCAAAGGCTATCATTTCAAATAAGTTTTGTTGCTGTTCACAGTCATTGGAAGTCATAAGTGACATGACTGAAAAATAAAAATGCTAATCAGTGTATAAAGCAATATTAGGACTCAGCTTCTTAAAGTATACACTGGCAGTTGTGTAAGAGACCAAATTAGATACCTCCATGAACTCATGGAGAAGGACAAGGTTAGAACCATAGAATATCCTGAGTTGGAAGGGACCTACAAGGATCATCGAAGTCTAACTCCTGGCTCTACACAGGACAACCCCAAGAATCACACCATATGATGCTGCAAACATTTATGCATGTGAAGGATCATATCTATCTTAATATAAAAGCTATTGCAAAACCGGCTAGAAGCTTACGAGTAAGTACTTGCACATTTGGGGCTCCATGGGAATCCAGGCTGTAATAATCTTATCAGTTATGCTCCTCCTCTGACAGCATATCTGGAGTTAGAAATGAGGATCCTTCTCTCTGACATCCCAGGAGCATGTGTAGTGCATCCAGAATGTGAACAGTAGTTTTCAAAGTTGTTAAATTTTGTCATTTTTAGAATATTGTACTTAAATGCTTCTTCTTTGTAAATTTCAAAATCTGACTATCAGCTAGCAATTGAAAATCTAAACTCAAGCAAGGAAGATGTTCTCTTCCTGGACTTGAAAAGAAACCTCAATAGAAGAACATGGAAAAGCAATAAAGACAACCCCAAACTATTCTTAAGTCCTCATGAGTTTTGTTTATTAATGCTAGTCCCATGACTTTCTGGGAAGTGATTTATTGAAAGCCTTGGTTTGTCAATTCTGTGCTTGGCTAGCTTGGGCTTGACCCAAGTCTCCTTTTTTTCTTGGCAGCACTTAAAACAGTTGAGATGTAGCCTATGCTCCTTTGTAATCCAAGATTGCTGTGTGCAGTCAAGAACCTTTAAGCATGGAATGAATAAAGTGACCCAAAGCTGTGGGGCCCAGCTCGCAGTGTGGGCCAGTGCGGCTGGGGTGAGGAGCTCTGCTCTGCTTCCCTGGGACCAGCTTCTATGTGGGTTTAATGCAGTTGACACGCTCCTGCCAGTGTAGAAATTCTGATTTACTTTTAAATTGTGCTTGTTTAGCTGGCAATAGTCCAACTGCTAGAAACTCAGTGGCATAGAGAGAACTCGTCTGATATTTCCAGTTCTTCAGCATTTACGTGAGCTGCTGCTGCACACCACAGAGACACAGTGTGCGGCCTTCTCTCACAGCAGGTCACGTCCTGCTGGAACAGTGCAGCAGCAGCGCCAGGCATTTTCCTGACCGTTCAGCTATCTCAGCAGTAAAGCAGCAATAAAACAATGCTTCCAATGTATTCCACTGCCTTCGCCTGTCGGCTCTTATTTCAAGGCAGAGCGATCTGCTGGCATATATGTATCATATAGTAGGTTTCTCTTGCACTGCTCCAAGGGCTCTCAGCCAAACTGCAGGCACAAGGTTCGAGCTAGTAACCCGTGGCGGTACCACTGCCGTTCCAAACTGCTGAGGTAGTGCTCTACCCTGTTACTCTTTTATACATTTCTGTTTTCTGCATAGAAACAAGGATAGTAGAATCATGCAGCTCTCAAGTCTCAAAACAGGCCAGATTCTGTGATTTAAACTGGCACAGCTGTGAAGTTAGTGGAGTCCTGCTGTGTTGCACCAGCTCAGAGCTGGGCTCACCCTCATGATGCAGAGTCCTGTGTAAAGACAAGTAAATGAAAATTGAGCTCCAGCTTTTATGCCCTCTGTGATTAATCATGATAGTTCTTTTAGTAACCCTAAAAGCAAATGCCTTTTAAAGTTTCCTTGAGACATTTTGATCTGACTTGCCTGCAGTTGGGATTTCAGGACTGGTGTTTTTTGCACTTGACAGCTTTTATCTGTAGACTTCTGTCTTGCTATAGTGGGAGAAATTTGAACTATGCAGTTATATAATGAAGAAGCAAATGCTTTACCAGAAATTACTATTTGTTTATTGAGGGAGGGTAGGGGGGTATGGGCTGTTTCCTGGGCCACCATTGTGGTCATTGCAGGCCTCCTTGTGTCTACTGATTGCTAGCTGGAACATGCAATGAATTAGACTGAACTTGTTTCCTTTTATATCTACGCATCCTGGCTTAATAGTTAAGAGGGTGTGTATGAAAGATGGAAGTTCTTGCCACTGCAAACATATGAATAGTTGTATTCAAAAGAATAGTCTCACTGCATGAAAGACCAAGATGTCGCACAACAGGTAAGGGAAAAATACTTGGATTTTTACATCCGTATTATTACAAAATACATTTTACTGAAGGAAAAATACTTCAATTTGAACACAAGGTCACAGACTTCCATGCTTTTATTTGAGTGTATTCTATTTTCATAGAAGTACAACAGAAGTTAGGAGTTAGAACAGCATCCACTCTCCAGCACAACAATGGAGCACGACATGTGTCAAGGTGTGCCTGTCTCCCATGCAGGTGTCAGCCCATGCGACACCTGCAGAAATACTCACAGATAGCCCGTGGGCATCCTGTCTCTGTACCAATGCAGAGTGGTGGCCAAGGCTGAGCTGACTTACTGTGAACCAGCCTTTGAGCTTCTCTGAGCTTCTCAGATCCCCATGCTCTAGCAGGTGGCTTAATGCTGCACAGCTGAGTTATGCCTGACAGAGTGCAGCTATTCTACAGGAAGAGTATGGAGCATCCTCAAAAGGCAGCTGACATACACCCACTCAGACCAAATATGGAACCAGAATCACCTACATCTTTCTTTGCAGTATCGATGTCTCAAGTGCATCTGCCTCTGCTTCACAAGAAAAAAAATCTGGGGAAAATCCTGTATTCTTCTCACAGATTTTTGCTAGAGCTCATGTAAAGAAATATAATGGTCACAGCTTAATTTAAAGTGAACAGTATCTTGTAATGCATCTTTGCTTGATTTGCTGAATTGTCCTTCTTGTCCCACAGATTTCTTTGTGGCTTTGCCTACTGCATAGGAAAAATACCAGTCCGATGGTTTATATTTCACTGAATCTGGAAAAACTTAGATCACCAGTTCTGCAAGCCAGAATGCATAGCAGTTCTTTGACTAAAATGTTCAGTACTACTAGTGAGACTCATAGGTCTTGTGAGACTAATTTTACTCTGTGTTTTAATTTACTGCAATAGAATGTAGTGAGCTTTTGAGTAATAGATTATGTTAGGTACTACACAAACATTTTTGTAACTGATTTATGAATATATTAAGATATAGATTAGGAGGCTGAGAATCTTAAACTGATGAAGAAAAAATGTTAGCAATTAAAAATCTCTTCCAGGAATTTTGAAAACATAATGAGAAGCAAATGAAATCTGGTTATACTAACATCTTGAAGGCCTGAAACGTCTATAAAGCATTGTTCTGAAGGCTCTAGTCCTGATGAAGAAATTCCAGCAGTAGTTCTTATGTGATAAAGTAAAGAAGTGGGCATGGATTGCGCCTATGTGTCAGTGCAGGTGACAGTGCTGTTGCTGGTTTTACTCACAGTATCTAGATTAAAAGCCCTCAAGCAGAGTTTGTCTATCTTCATTTTGCTTGTAAAGGCACCTTAACAATACAGTCTCCCTCACTGTATTTTTCAGGATGTGGTGTTTCAGTGTTATCATACTACTACTAATGAAAATGACACATAAGCAAAAATTTATGCTGCTGTGCTACTATTGGCAATAATATTGTGACTATGCTACTGTTTGAAAAATATGTTACAGTGAGAACTATCCTCTTACATCCAATTTTGGATATGTGGAAGACTGAATATCAAAATGACCCTTTGCAAATACAGTGAACTATAAAGAATTTTGGGTGGAATTGTGACAGACCCTTCCACAGGGAATGGGAGCACTTTTGAAGATCTTAACAGTTGGCAATTGCATTTTAAAGTTAGAAATTTTAATTGCTAAGCAGATATATAAACAGGAATCCAGCTCACCATTTGCATGGTCTGTTGCATTTGCAAACAAGGTTTTCTGACCCCCACTAGTTGTAGAGTAACATCTGAAATGAATCTCTGCATAAATTAATTTCCCAAAAGCGTAAGTTGCCTAAAAGAACTGACTTCCTATGGTAATGAAGGATTTTCTGAACAGTTGTGTAACATGTATTTCTTTTATTCTTCTAAAGGGTACATTCTCCTAAAGGGAACTAAAAATTGACCTTTCAGAAAAAGGGAGTTTGGAGCAATTACTTGCTTTTCAGCAGTCTCTTTGAAACTTTGCTTTACAAAATTAAACCTTAGAGATTGCTTCCTCTGTTTTTCCTCAAGGCATGTGTAGTTTGATCACTGACATGCTCTCTCTGTGGGCTAAACCTAGTTTTATTTCTAAGAAAATGTTGATCTCACTGAAGCATATAACTTGCCATACAGCATTAGGTTCATTTAGCCCGGTTGTGTATCTCTAACTGTTGTCAATTCCCAGTGCTTCTGAGAAGATGCAAAACCAAAACAAACTCAAACATATTTTTGGCAGAATTGGGGTGATGGAGACTTTATCCTAATTACTAACTTGCTTAAACTTTGTGTTTCGAGCTGGGTTTTTTTTTTTTTTTTGATGCCTCTTGTATGAATAATAATAATATCCAGAAATACCGAAATTCGGAACAGGAGATTATTTTCCTTCCTCTTAGACTCCTGCTGTGCATTTTGATTTTAATAACATCCTGGAGCAGTGGGTTTCACAGTCTATTTTGTTTTTTGATGAAAAGACAACACTTGGTTTGAAATATATGGGTTGTCAGCTACAGAGTCTGCCTCCTCTTGTACTACAAAACCAAGATAATTAAAGCTCACAAGCTACATTCTTTGTGCTATTTTTTATGTTTGCAATCCTTTTGCTAGACCTCGATGCAGAATTTATAGGGAATATTTACAAAAAGGTGGCCTAGATAATACTGTACTTTCCATTTACAAACAGCTTAATAAAGCAGAACTTAGAAAGGAGGAAAGTAAAGGAAGGGACATGGGACAGCAATTACACTTTCCTAAAAGACAGTAGTCATAACTTTAGAGTTGTCCTCTGATTTCCTAGGGCAGGTGACAGCTACTTACCTCCTTAGGCAGTACTTTGTTCATTGGCACTTAGTGTCAAGTCCAGTGGAATGACCGCCTGCTTCAATATAGGCTGTTGTATGTTGGAGTGTCACCATGTAATTCGGGTTAGTTGGCCCCGGTCCTCTGCTGTCCTTTCCTACTACCCATCCTGCTGGCTGTTCCTTTTTGTTAGTCACTCATTAGTAATGTTGTACTTTCTCATAGGAGATCACATGTAAAGACACAAATAATCCTTGTTGCTGCAGGAAGATTGTTTTTTACAGAGCTTTCCCTGCTAGGAGCAGCTGCAACCCCAGGCTTAGAGGGAAGTTTTAGATTCAGATAACTGCTAGCCCTGAGCACACTTATGCTGAGTTAGTTTGCCCAGGCTTTTCACATATTAATGCAATTACATCACAGTTTCAAATTTATACCATATTTTTTCTCAGTATCTGACTTATTAACAGAAATAAAACAAAGCATACCCTTTTGAAAGGTTTCAAGGCTGCTCGTTTCTGTTCAGCTCCTTTTCTATGCACAGGATGCCAATGGAGCACTCCTCGCCTCTTGGTTTTCCATTCCTCTACAGTGGTTAGAAAAGGGCTGGTTTGGTTTCAGTTTGGCCAGTTTTTTTTTCCAGGTTGGGTTTTTTTTTCCCCTTTCCCAAGCCTCAGGTCCGCATATTTCAGTCTCTTCTCATTTATTTCATTTCTTAGGCAAAAAAAAGTTCCGTTAGAGGCCTTTTTTCCCATGCCCCTTCAGTGTCTTCAGATGTCTCCTAGTTCTGTATCCAAATGTCTCCCAATCCTGTAGGCTTCTAGACTGCAAAAACTAGAGCTGTACAGATTTCAGCTGAGGTTGTATCATCTGTACATACATGAATCTTAAACATTCTTCTGATTATAGCCACATACTGTACTGTCTACATGGATAGCTCTGTTTTTTTTCTGGAAACAATATTGTCAACATATAATGTGCACAATTAATTTTTTATCTTCTCTACCATGTGCAAACCTACTATGCCACTGTGCTCCCTGTACACAAACACTGATGAAATTTTCTCAGTCTTTTGTAGATTGACAACAGATATGAAGTTTGCAGGGCACAGGTAAAGCAATGAGGGGAAAAACTGAATCTCAGTTATATATAAATGACAGGACATTTAGTAAATAAGCAAGAAAGGGCAGGTCTTCAAGCTACTAAACCTTCATTGTCATGTAAAGTCACAATGGTTTTGACTGGCTCCATGTAGAAGAAACTCCATATAGAAGATAATGAGCAATCAGCGGGCAACCAGAGTAACTCTCCTCTTGATCTGTTAAATGGGTGCAAGGAACATATTTTGTCTAAAACAAACAAAGAGTGAGCAAACCAGAAGTCTTTAAAGGAGGGATGCTTCATCTCATCTAATTAAACTCAAAAGATGAACAGCTGAACTGTAGAGATGCATGCAGCAGACAGATGTTCAACTTACTGCCAGAATTCGAGTTTAGGATGTAACAACATGTTGAACTTTAAGACAGAAAAGGTAATAAACAAATCCGCTGGTTTCAATGTAGGCTGCAAGTAGCATTTAATGCCAAACATCAAACTTAATAATGTGTTATCTACAGTCTAATCTGAACATTAGGTCAGGATACAAGAAAAGATTGTTCGTTGTTTAACAAGATAAATGAGTGGGATTGTTATTTCTTCTGTCTTCAGAGTGGATCTCAGTTTTATAACTATTTTGTCATCGAACTAGGTTCCTCTGCAAGTTTACTTGGTAACTTTTAAAACCTGTTAGCCAACTTCTATCAAATACAACAAAAGTAGGAGCCTTGGAAGAAATTAATATCTTAGAAATTTCATGTAAATAGCCATCAAGACAGAAGAAAAAGACAACTGAGGTGTCACCAGCTGGGAAGGATTGACTGAGCAATCTTGTAACTTCTTGGTCCACAGGGAACCCACACCAGGCAGAGCTCTCAAGTCTGCCTCAGCCACAGGAAAGAATTACAGCTATACCAAGCCAGTCAGTCACAGGGCTGTTTCCAAGCCTTTCAACCTCTGTTCACCAGGTAGTATGTAAACATTAGCAGAATTTAGATCCTTAAGGGGACTAAATTCCCATTTCAGTTTAATCATATGCCACTGTTTTGATACTTGTAATATTGTAGCCCACTTGGTTCTTCAACTGCCTTTGAGGTATCCTTGTATTCAGTCTCTACCTCTTTACATAAGGTTCATGCTGAGACATTTCGGGGGGTTTGCTATTCTGTTTTTTTAAGCAATGCTTCATGATTAAGGTTTAGCTGAAAACAACTTTGGCAAAGATTGCCATCTCTTTTCTTCTAACTACAACATTTTCTTCATAAAACGGGTTGGGCAGACTGGCAGACTGANGTGGGGAGATATGTACTTCTGTTCTGAGGTTTTGACATGTCCATTTTGGTAGAACTAGGAGATGACAAAATCTTGAGAATATAGTTGAAAAGTTCTTTACACTCCTTCTACAGTTTTGCTTATTTCTGATTTTTAATTAAAAAACCAAGTAAATGCAGTAAAATTAGAAGGGATCAGGACCTAAAATACTTCAGAGATGGATTCACAGTAAAAAAGCTCTACTTATTATTATTTTATTTATTCACAAAGCTGTATGGCTGTATCTCAGAACAGTGTACATGTACCTTAGGANACATTAGCAGAATTTAGATCCTTAAGGGGACTAAATTCCCATTTCAGTTTAATCATATGCCACTGTTTTGATACTTGTAATATTGTAGCCCACTTGGTTCTTCAACTGCCTTTGAGGTATCCTTGTATTCAGTCTCTACCTCTTTACATAAGGTTCATGCTGAGACATTTTGGGGGTTTTGCTATTCTGTTTTTTTAAGCAATGCTTCATGATTAAGGTTTAGCTGAAAACAACTTTGGCAAAGATTGCCATCTCTTTTCTTCTAACTACAACATTTTCTTCATAAAACGGGTTGGGCAGACTGGCAGACTGATGTGGAATATCCCCTTTAAAGAGGTGATGTTGTGTTTCCTTTAGTTCTGCAGGCATTTTTTCATCTTTTGTGATGCTACTGGCATACCATAAAAAATTTCCCATATCTGGAAAACACAAACCTGAACATCNTGCAGTAAAATTAGAAGGGATCAGGACCTAAAATACTTCAGAGATGGATTCACAGTAAAAAAGCTCTACTTATTATTATTTTATTTATTCACAAAGCTGTATGGCTGTATCTCAGAACAGTGTACATGTACCTTAGGAGAAACAAACAAAAGAAAACCAACCCAAACTACAAAACCAACAAAACCATGCAAAAGCATTTGCTTTGGCTCTAACAGTTGTATATACTTTTCAAATTTTCAAACACTTGCATCAAATTCCTTGGTAATCATATTCCTTTTTTTGCCTACAGAAGTAGTTGAATCAAAAAAGTTGTTATCTGGATTGGTGCCTTTTACTGTACTTAGTACCTTACATACATTTTATTTTGTTGTAAATACATTATTTTGCTGAAGTGAATACCTCCATGATTATCACTTACTTTGATTTCCAGTGCTATGGAAACAACCCAGCTATGGCCACATTATAACTAAAATAAATGCTGTTACTAAAAAACCAATGCTGTCACTGAGGAACAACTTGTACTTGTCATAATAATTATAACTACAAATGAGATAAAACATTAAGTGGACAGGAGCAGGAACTGCAGCTAAGTGTCAGCTGGGTGATGACAACCTTACATATCAGAGAAGGGATGTTTGGGTGACATGAGCTGATTTGTCCCACCTCAGATGCAGGAAATCAGACAGCTTGCCCCAATCTTAATTGCAAGCAGCTTTATTTGTTAACCTTCCTCTTTTGCAATTGCCTAGTTACAGAAACAAATCATAAAATTGTAATGGTGATTGAGATTAGCTCAATTGGTTAAAACTTGGTGCTAATAAATCCCAGGTCAGAGATTCAACCTCCCATCTGGGCCATTCACTTAAAGAGTTGCATTTGATGACTTTTGTGAATCCCTTCCAACTTAGAATATTCTGAGAAATAGTAGGTGGAACATTAGGCCTGTGTAATATACACTTTGTGTACAAAAATTAAATTAGAAAATTATTACCACAGAGATACAAATACTGATTCACTTAGAATGAAATGCTGAGATCTATATTTGACACTTAAACACACTCCTCTACAAGTGGTTCTACTACTTCCAGTCTTGAGCAAAGAAGGTGTTAAAATTTGGCCCTGAGACAGGCTGACACTACTGTGGTACCTTTGCTGTAATACCAAAGACTACCCAAGAGAAAAACAAAAATGTATCACTAAAAGAAATCATCATGTGTGAGAGATGATCAGTGGTAAAGACTTAGGGCTTCTCACTCAGGCCAGCCCAGGGCTTCTGGTGGATGCAGTCATCAAGAGAAACAACATTTTCCTTAAATCACCACAGGCAGGAATTGATTGGGCTACAGGATGAGACTTTTGCAACCAACCATTCAAATTTTCAAGGGTAAAGGTGTCTGCTGGCCAGTGAGGTTCCAATGTGATGTAAGAGGATCAGTCTCTCCAAATGGGTTATTAAATCAACATGTAGAACGGCCTGACAGTGAGCCAGCTGCCAACCCTGCACTTCAGTAGATTATCCTGACTGGTGTTTTCCAGGTGTTTTGGTCAGGCTTTCAGGTGCTGGTTTATCCTTTTTGGTTCCTGCATCTCTCCAAAGAGGAAGGAGAATCCCCCTTCCATAAAACTTTTTCCACACTAGGTCTGTCCTCCCTCATCACAACACTCGTGTTATCCAACTATCCAGAAGAAGAGTGCTGGACTTGGACTCCCTGACTTCTTCACTGGAGCTGAGGCGTTTGGAGGTGCTGCCCAAGGGCAGGATCATGGTCCTGGAGGATATCTAAGTAAGCTTCACACACTTGTGGTATTTCAGAAAGGAAAAAGACAAATCCTCCAGGGCCATACCATATTTTGCCTTTTGAACTTGATCAAAGCTGAGACTTTATATATGCATGCAATAAAAGCAAGTTGGAATGCTCAGTGTTGCTACTGGAACCCTTCTGTTTTTATTGAAATCTGATATTTAATACCATGCATGAAAAATAATTTTGGGCGTAATTTTAAATGGCAGACAAATTTAACAACAGACATCTACTGTAACTTCTGCAACTATTTAAAATATCTGTGAATTGGATTCAACAAATGACCACAAAATTCTTTAAATTCCTTTTGTTCCTCCTGGTGATTTTAAAAGGCAATCAGGCATACTTGTTGGAAAAGTACATATGATTAATATCCATTAAGGCAACGTATCATTTTATTGTTATTCAAATACTAACAAATGAAAAAACAATGTGGTTTTACACCATACAATTAGTAATAGTAAAATTACCCTGCAATAATTTTAGACAATATAAGGTCTGTTTCTGTAAACATATTAATAGCTTGGTATGTGTGTGTTTTGAGTCATGTATATAAATACTCCCAGAGTGGCTAGCTTCCCGGCTGGTAGACTAAGTCCACGTATACCTTTCCATGGTAGGGGCATGGTATGGGCAGAACTACTCTTCTATCCTAGCAAATGGCATAAATCTTAACTGAGAATAAAGAAAAAGGTGTTTTGCATATATTTAAAATAAAATTTAAACCTCAGAAATTCCTCACAGTGATTTTTCTTTAGTTCTCCGTTCCAAAATGCCCCTTGAACTGTACATTTAGCTTTATTAGAAGATTCTAACACACAACTGGGTCTTCACTGACTGGTGCTTTATGCTTTTGAAGATGCACTGAAGAAAAGAAGCATTGGCCCAGAAATATTTACTTTCAAAAGGGAGGCTAGGATTGATTTCTCAGATGGGGCAATGAAAGTTTAAAATCTGTTTCTTAATGAAGAGCTGTGTTTTGGCAGGAAGATAAACTTTTATGTCTTGCAGTTAAGGCATTCATATCATTACCTTTATCTTTATAACCTACCTCCTAAAGAACTGTGTAATTTAAGTTGATATGGGTATCTCAAAGCTCTCTTTATTGCCTGTAGTTCTTTCTGTAGTTTCAGTTTCATGGCTACAAAGAATATGATCTCTAACTACACTTTTGTTTTTACTGCCCTGTTTTATCAGACAAACTGCAATTTTACACCTTGTTAAGGAAGCAAGGTGAGAAGAAAACCACATTATACTGTTGACAAGGAAGATAAGACTATTATTTATCTTGAGATTTTTGAGCAATAATATTCTTCATGTAACAGGATAAGAGATAAAGCATATTCTGTGGTGATAATGCAGGAACTGAAAGGAACTTTCTTCCTCATGCTATCAACACTAGTAAAGAGACTGGTCCCTAGTGGAATAGTCCTATATTTGAGCCAGTTCAGAATGGTCTATTATGGAAGAAAAGCAAGCCTTTAATTCTGTCAGCTAAAGTAAAAACATTTTATCTGTGCACTGCAGTGAATTATAGTCCATTTATTTAGGTGACTGAGTGAAACAGGGTTTGTTTTTCAGTGGGATTGTTTGTTTTTTCATTTCCCTTACTCTGACCTGCAGGAAAAGGCTGTCTTGTCTGGTTGCATACCAATAGTGGTTGGTCAGTGAAACGGTATCTGCAGAAGCTGCAAGATGCCTGTAAAATACTCTGTTTCATGCCAGGATGTTCTTCACAATGAAGAACAACAGAAAGGAGAAATTAGCCACTGTCACTTCTTCTTTGGATCAAAATGGCATAGACAAAGTTGGAAAAGAAATTTTAGCCCATGGCAGGAAATTGAACATACTTTTAATAGACTGATATGTTCAGATTCTGTGATGATGACTGTGAGAGAAATGCATGTTTTAAATATAAAATATAATGCATAAAATCATCATAGATTAAACTCATTAAGTATCTCTAGAATTAATTGAATTCAAGCATATACAATTTGATTTCACTTCACCAGTTTCTATTATGTAGACATCTACTTAAGTTTTGTCCAAATAATTAAAATATTTAGTCAGTGAAGCTCCCACAGATTCTCTGGGAGATTACTCCTTGTTTGCCAGGCTGCTCTCCTCTTCTTCCCACCTCCAATACAACCTAGAATGTTCTTTTTATTCTTTTTGAAGCCGTTTTTAATTGAAAATTCCTCATAGATCTTCCCCCAACCTTTATCAGACAGCCGGAGGGCGAGGTATATTAATAGCAGCTGCATGACTCAGTTGGTAGCTCAAGTGGATCCCTTTGCACTGAGCTCTGCTGTTTGGCCTCCTTGCTTGGGTGGCCACTGAGCTCAGGGAGCACCTTCTCTTTCTTGCAAACAAAAATAAACTCAAAAGCCACAGTGGGGGCTGGGATTGCCTCAACCTCTCTGTCCTTCAGAAGGATTCTCCTTACTGCTATTTTCTTCTCCATCGCCAATGGGACTGTATACGGAGAAAATGAAAATATGTACATGAAGAAGAAAAAGTGTGATCGCACAACTGAGTGATGGAAAAAGGAGAGAGGGTCCCATCACTGCGATGAGACGGAGGAGGGGAAGAGGGTCAGTGTTCCCCACTCAAACTGCGTTCCATGCTCTTTCCCTGACGGTATCTCTCTCCTCATGAGCCATCACAGCTTCACCCTTCCCAGCCCCTGCTCACCACACGCCGAGCCCCGCTCCTGCCCGCTGCGTCCCGGGGCCGGTGGCACCGCCAGCTCCGTGCCTTCCTATCTGGCGAAGCACCCGGCCTCGCACCGCGCCCCCCGGGACCCGCCTGCCAGAACGGGGCACTGTTTCTGGCGGGGCTTCGGCCGGGAAACATCCGCGCCGCCGCCTGCCTCCTCCCCGGCTCAGGCTTTACCGGCGCTTCCTTTCCTGCCCGCGCTAACGGGAGCGCTCCTTCTCACCCGGGCCGGCAGGATACACACACGACAGGGGCGGGGCAGCGCTCGGGGAGTTCCGCGGGGTGCCCGAGCACCGGCGCACGGGCGGCCGCCTCACGGGGCGGCTCTCGCTGCCCTCCCCGCACAGGACCCAGCCCAGGAGCCGCCCCCGCGCCCCTCCGGGCAGCGGCTTCGCGCCGCCCTCCGCGCATGCCCGGCCGCGCCGCCCGCGCGCGCAGGAGCCACATCTGATAGAGCTGGGGGGGGGCGGAATCCCAACGGCGGCGGTGCCGCCATATTGCGGAGCTGTCAGAGCGCGCGCCTCTCTCCGCGCCCCTGCCCCGCCGGGAGCGACCGACAGGGAGAGAGCGGGCAGCGGGGGGGGACACAGCGCCCCGCCCCGCGCACCCTGCCCGGGGTGGGGCTCGTTCCCCGCCTCCGCCCGGCGCCGCGGAGGGAGCGGAGCGCCAGGGGAGGG
>VWZG01000384.1:44168-85902 GCA_013396735.1 Grallaria varia | reverse complement strand
TTTTTTTTTTTTTTTTCTTCTTTCCCCTGTAGCCACACTGCCAAGGTAGCACAGCTGTGTAGGGCTTAATGGATTGATATGCTGCAGGAGCAGTTAATTGTGGAACTTGGTTGTGGTCCTGTTATAGCTGATTTGTAATGATTTAGCAATGAGGATGACTTGTGTTCCCTCGTCAGAGGTGATAAAGCAGCAGATGACCAGGCAGATGTGGCTGTGTGTTTCTCTTATGCCTCCCCCCCCCATCCCCCATCCCCCGCCACTTTTGCCTTTTATTTATTGTTTTTTTTTTATGCTGTATTTCAGTCTCATTTGCTCTCGGAGATCATCCGGTAACCGGAGAGCTGGGGAAGGTCTGACATCACACGAGGCAGGGGTGAAAACTGAGCGGTTCTGTGACCAAAGTCACTTCCTTTGGCCCTGTTTATAACTTGTGTTTTGGTGAAGGCCATTGCCATTATCTAAGGAATGCCTGGAACAAAGGCTGTCTCTGGAGTTCCAGCACTCCACCCTAGCCTGCTCCAGCTCCTTTCCATAGGAACCTCAAAAGGCTTTTCCAGGGAGGATGAGACTCAATGTACATACAGCGAGGTAAAGATAAGGCCTGAGCTTTCTCAGGCCCAGCTCAAGGGAAGGGGTAAAGCTTGGGGAGTGGGAGGAAGGAGCAAGCAGCTCATAATTTGGATTTATGGGGCTTCTCCCCATCCCCTTTCCATGTAATTTTCCTTTTCTAAAAATTACATATTTCTGTTTCTTGAGAGCATATCAGTGCTATCTCTGCCCATCCCCATTTAATCTAATTTTGTGCATTTTTTGTTTGTTTTTTTTTTACTGGACTGTGAGAGAAACAGGAGGGTCGACTTTGGCCTAAATGGGAATTTAATTCCTGGAAGGGTCTCAGGTGGATCACGCAGTGATCAGACCGAATAATAAGTAAGTTCTGCACGCCTGCCTCTCCTCACAGTGTTTATCCTTCCATTAGAAAGAGCCTCTGGAATGGCAGGTGATCTGAGAAGCACTGTTTCCGCTGCTGCATTTTATAAATACCATGTCCCTTCTCATGACTTCCAGGAATACAATGTCTATCTGGAATGAAAAGCAGCAAAGGCTTGGTTTGAGAATCCTCCCCTGTAAACAGCAGTTTAACTGCTGCTTTGAGGCTGTAGTTTTCTGTGACAAATCGCTTAAATTGGAATAAAAGCTTTCTGTTCTTTCTCAGCTGGGCCAGGAGTTGTCATACCCAAATCACCAAGAGTCTGGGTGATGCAGGACTTGAGTAAACATAATTCCATTAAACCCTGTGCGTGTCCTCATCAGCCGAGTTCAGAGCCGTGTTTTTGGAAGAGCAGAGTTTGGATAAGGTCCCATTCAGGTTTTTCAAAGAAAGTTAGAAAATCAGTCTGTATTTCCCCTGCCACGAGGCACTGTCAGCAGGACTGCTGTGGGATAACTGAGTTTGGAGGGTGAAACAAATGGAGAAATGGCATATGTTAATAAGACTTAATTCTGGAGAGCAGAGCTTTGACAGCACAGTGTCAGAATTTAGCAATGAAACCGTGCTGTTTATCTGATAAAACAAGGAAAAACGATAACAAAGGCGCATCTCGAGGGGAAATGGGAGTAGTTCTCAGCCTGAGCAGGCCTTGTCCTCCTCTGTGCCTGAGTTAATCTCCTGCTGCAAACTTGTTTTTCAGATGTGGTGGAAAGAAAAGTTTAATTGAAATGCTTATTTCTGTATTGGGAGCTGCTTCAGGCCTCAGAGGCCTTAGCAGAAGGTGGACCTCAAAGATTTCTCATTTCCAGCTCTATCAAACGTTGGGAAACGTGTCTCTGAAATCTTTATAACTTCCTGTCGAGGTCTGCAGCGACAGAGGATGTGATGGGAAGGTTACTGTGAAGTTGCCATGCACTAAATGAGGAAGAGCCAGCCCAGCTCAGGCTGTAATTGCGGCTGTAAAAAGGAACTAGTGAGGTGTGAGTGAGCATCACCTTCTATTAAACAAGTGTCTCTGCTTTAGAGCTCGTGTCATCTTGTTTTTAGCTGCTGCTGCTGCTGTTGTTGTGGGTTGTGCTCTCTCTTCCGAGATCCAAGGAGCAATAAAAGCTGGGATCTGCAGTCAGCTGAGCAGATGTGTCATGGGGAACTGAGATCTGAACTCCAGGCAGAATGAAGTATTTAAACTCAGCTGGAGATGAGGCTGCCAGATTGGGCAGGGATCTGGTGATTTGGGATGCTTCATTCTGCTGCTCTCTGGGCTCTTTTTTCCTCTTCAAGACGTGTGGCCAGTTATCCCAGGGCACTCCAAAGGACTTCTTGTACTGACAGTCTATGCCTTGTTCTAAAACATGAAATACAAAGTATTAAGTTGGTGCCACTTATGGGACAGGGGGGGAGTTAAAGGTTTTGGAAACAATCATATGCTTTTGAGCAAAGGCTGGTATGACTGCACCTAGTGAATGAAAATGTGTCTTTAAAATTAAAAGGCAATTCTGTTTTTTGTTTAACTTGCTCCCTGAGTCCTGAGTTCAGTTTTTCATATTTCCTGGGCAGCTTGCCCAGATTATGCGAAAGAAAAACAAAATCTCTCTGATACTGGTTGGGGGAGACCCAGATTCCACAATTAAAGCTATTTTATTTAATTTTTTTATTTTTGACTATGGCAGGCTGCTGCTTTCTGCAAATGCCCCATTATTGTTCTCTAAACCACATTCCTTCGAATTTGACTCTAAAGAGCAACTTTGTTCTGAAGAGTAACTTAGCAGCGATGGGTATTTTTATCTCCAGACACTTCATGTCGCAGGTGAAGGCGTTTGTGCCTGTAATTAGTCACCTTCCCAGACTTTTGTTTGGGGACACGACAGTTAATGTTGCCTTGTGGCTTTTGTTTGTCTTTCTGACATCATATTGATGAAACCTCCTTTACCTCAGATGATGCAATTGATTTGGTTTATTTATATCCAATGAGAATTCGCAGGCTTAAGAGGGAATTATCCTTGTAGGAGGAGACCTCAGTCACTGCTCAGAGTTCACCAAACCCCACCACTTGTGGGGACCAGCAAGTAGAAACAGCTTTTAGTTTAATCTTAGAGGCTTCTGATTGGAAGCAAATAAAAGTGGAGCTCAGTAGTATTTCTCAATATTTCTGCCATGTTCTTACTATTAAAATTGTTATTTTCCCAGGGAGATTAGGTACAGATCTCTAGTGTTAATAGATATAGAAGGTATTTGTGTGTGTGTGTGTTGTAAAAATCTGTGCTTCCTGTGTATGTTCTTCACTTTTTTTTTAATTAATATTAAAAAGCCCCCTGTTTCTCGAATGTGGGTCACTGTAAGCACGCAGTCTGCACGTGATAACTGGCTTATCAATAAGGTGATCGTCCTGTACTTGCCTGTCACGTTTCCTTAATTAAAGCTCCCAGAGTTGCATCTCTTGTAAATCTCTTTCTAAATTGGTAAACATCTGTCCTACAACTGTAAACCGCTGAAAGGTGGTAACAAAAGGGCTGCGGGAGATCTGTCATGCAGAGTGGGTGTAACTTTTGGTCGGTGGACACTCCACGTGGACTTGCAGGGTTCAGGGAGTGACTTCTTTGTTGTGTGTTGTTACCTGCTGAGGTTGGAAGCGCAAATGTGTGTTTTACTTGCAAAATGAAGCGTAACAGGATTTAATTTTTGCAAGATTGGGGGTTTTTCCCCCTGTGTTTTGTTTTGTTTGTTTTCTTTGTCTGAAACATACTTGTAACCACACGAAGAGCTGGCTGCGCTCTTGATTTGTAGTGGGGGAGGAGAGGGGAAGTGGGAATTGGTATAATACTCACTTCCTTCAGGGTAACGTTGCTTTTATTGCTTTTATAAGCACCTTAGTGTACATCAGAAAATGGGTGCTGGGTAGGACAGAGCTTTGGGGGTGAAGTGGTGTTTGAGGCATTGTTACCTGGCGAGGGGTGGGCTGGCACTGAACACTGACGTTATTTGTCCTTCTGTGTGGGTCTGGCAGTCACCCCCACAACCATCCATACCCTCCTCTGCCTTCATTCCTTGTGCCAGTTGTAGGAAAAGGGGAAGGTGCCCAGATGGATTTGGGTGAGGGCCTCATAGGAGGAGACCTGGGGAAGTAAAGAGGCCTTGCAGCAGCTCTGGGGAGCAGTCCCGGTGTGGTTTGAAACCAGGCAGAGGGGCAGGAATTTGGGTGTGATGTCAGGGATTTACAGCGTAATTCAGGGAATATAAACACATGAGGTGGATGTGTGTGTGTGATGGGAGGGGTTGAAGGCAGAGGTGATGCAGCCAGATGGGTGCAGAGCTCCGTGCACCCTCTGAGCAGGGTGGGAGTGGTGTCTGGGAGGGGACCTGCTGGGGGGAGAGCATGGAGAGCCCTTCCAGAGAGAAACTGAGTGAGTGTTTGGACAGGAACCTCCTCTGTGGAGTACTCAGAGCTCCCTGGTCACCTCACTGGAAGCACAGGTGCCTGGTTTCTCCCCAAGAAACCCTTGGCACAAAGATTTCAGCGAGCCAAAACTTCCTGCGTTCGTTCCAGGCTTATTTTGTGAGGGATTGCACAAAATCCTGTGCTTGGAAAGGCAGTTCTCCTTTCAAGGTCCAATTGTAGAATTGGGTTTTAGAAGCAGACAGTCTTGAATAAGTCAGCACAATGAAGGATTGTTTTCAGGGCTGTCATGACCCGGGGTATAGTGTGACTGGGTGTGTTCCTCCTGCATCCTCCAACATCCCATCGTTGCCTTGACCTTATTCCCACTCTTCCCTCTGTCTCTAAAAAGTTTGAACACTGGTGTAGTTGCCATGGAATTGTGCTTGAAGCCCCCTGAGCAGTCCTGGTGCCTTTCCTGCCTGAGTGGCCTCCGGTGCCCTCCTTGGGAAGGGAGGGAAGATGGGCGAGTTATGGTTACCCGGGTTTTACCTGCTTTCTGCAGCCTTTCATCTCTGCTCTGTTAATTACTGCTAACTGCTCTGGCAGTGCTCTAGTTTTGAAGGGAAAATGAGCAGCATTCATTCAGTATTTTCTAAAGACGCCATAAACTCCGCATTGGCCTAACTGAAGCAGCTCCTCTTGGATCTTCCCAAGTGAAGTCCAGCATGAGGGTTGTGCCACGGCTGCAGAAGGCAGGGCTGGGTTCTACCAGGGCTGATGTGCCTTGGTGATGGGACAGGAGCAGCATCCAGTTACTCTGGCAGTTGTCTCCCAGCAGGAATTGTGCTGGAGGAGAAGCCTCTTGGTCCCACACGTGTCATCTCAATTGACACATTGAATTGTCAACTCTTGGCAGGGAATTACTGAAAAAAGGAACCTGTGGGTGCTCACATTCATTTATTAATACTGACGGGTGACAGCAGTTTGGGTAGAACTTGTCTGTGTGGTTTGAGTCCCAGAGGGGGACAGAAAAATCTGGGATAATTCTTGGAATTACTGTGAGAATTATCAGAATGCCTTGAAAGTCCCTCAGACTGTGTGACCTTCCCTTTCCATTCCATAACCTTCCAAACTAGTCTTTGTTCTCCTTCCTCAGAGATGCCTTACCACCCTCTGCTCCAATTCCCTGTTAAGAAGAAATTCCTGATAAGTGTAATAAAGCTTTAATAACCCAGACTTACAAACAGAGGGAGGGAGTATGCTTACAAATGTTCCTTAATGTTTTTTCCAGGAGTTGTTCATAAAAGTAGGAATCTAATTCAGTATTAGTGAAGCCAGTGCTGTCCAGCACACAGAGAGTTTATAAGGACTTAAATAAAAGAAATAGACCCAATAACTTTTGGAGGTCATCTTTAAGCTACTAGAACAAAGCCTTATTCTTAGGGGAGGCTTTCCAGGCTTCCAAAGTATTTTAAATGCTGTCCACCCAACGGAAAGTGGAGCCAAGGAGGTTTGGAGTAGCTTAGCAGAAGGATTTTTCTATTTTCCAGTGAGTTTGCTCACCCAGAGGAAAGGGCATTGTCGATGTTTTGCTTCCATTTTCTACTTCTGTTAATTTAACTGAAGTCAATGACCTACCAATTTAGGTCATCACCTAAAACTCCCTTCAGCCTGGACAAACTCCTGCAGTCCATACAAATGTGTTCTTAAAGAATCATTTAGCACTACATGGAGGGTTTTCAGTGCTTTTTGCAGTTGGGTGTTTCTGAGACCACTGTGGTGAGGAGCTCAGAGCCAGAGTTTCTCCGGGCAGGGATATCCACGTGTTTCTGCAGGACTGGGGGCACCGTTAGGGCCAGTCATTCCCTCTGTGTGTGTGTGTGTGTGTGTGTGTCCAGTGAAGGTCTTGGAAGGAGGCTGGAGTGGAGGAAGTC
This sequence comes from Grallaria varia, assembly GCA_013396735.1. Classification (NCBI taxonomy): domain Eukaryota; kingdom Metazoa; phylum Chordata; class Aves; order Passeriformes; family Formicariidae; genus Grallaria; species Grallaria varia. Next base: position 79,601 of record VWZG01000384.1, on the reverse strand, counting down.
TTTTTTCTGTCAGTCTTCCTCCCTCTTCTCCCCAGGGTGTCTTAGCTACAAGTGGAAAGTTCCCTGCAAGTTCCTTTTTTTTCTGTCCTCCCTGAGTAGTCATGTTCTGTTTTTATTTGTGGACTCAAATGATGACTAAAAGCCATTTTCACTGAGTGTGGCCTGAATTTTTAGGCATGCAGATCCTTCTTTAGACCCAACAGGTAAAGGAGGTGAGACCCCACCTGCAGTGCTGCCTCCAGCTCTGGGGTCCTCAGCACAGGAAAGACATGGACTTGTTGGAGTGAGGCCAGAGGAGGCACCAAGGTGATCACAGGGCTGGAGCAGCTCTGCTGGGAGCAAAGGCTGGGGGAGCTGGAGTAGTTCAGCCTTGGAGAAGGTTCAGGGTGACCTCCTGGTACTTGCAGGGAGCTGAGAAGAAAGAGGGAGAGAGTCTATTTACCTGGAGTGACAGGATAAGGGGGAATGGCTTCAAGGAGGGCAGGGCTAGATGGGATATTGGGAAGGAATTCTTCCCTGTGAGGTGGGCAGGCCCTGGCACAGGTTGGGCAGAGAAGCTGTGGCTGCCCCATCCCTGGAAGTGTCCCAAGGCCAGGCTGGACAGGGCTTGGAGGAACCTGGGCTGGTGGGAGGTGTCCCTCTATGGGCTTGGAGGTCCCTTTCAAGCCAAACCATTCTGGGATTCTCTGGCCGGTTGGATCTGTATTTTGGACGTGGTGAGGAGCCAGCCAGTTGGCCAATGTACACAGTCATTGGAAGCCACACAGAGCAAATAATTTTGAGCATGTCATGTGTGCCTTCCCCCCCATGGGAACGTGGGTTTGTTTCTCTAACTCATCTCTGACATTTCACAGAAATGCAGGTTTTAGTACTTAGTGTTTCTCAGCCCTCATGTCTGCCTGTGGTCCCCTTTGTGGGGAAGCACCTGGGTCTGCCACTGGGGAGCAACTGCAGAGCAGCTGGATGAGGCTGAAAACAAAACTGGCTGGGAAATTTTCCTTCTTCAGCATATTAAAACTTTAGATAGTCCTCACTTTTCCTGTGAAGTGGTGTGTTAATTTGGTCATTGGGGTGTGTTAATGAACAGCCTACAACAAGCTTATGCAAATTTATGTGAAATTAGAGGATTGGCATATCAGGCAAGAGATCAGGGCAAGTTTTTATTATTAAATTGACATTGAAATATCTTACGAAGATGCTAAATAATTTCAGCAGTAAAAGGAAAATGAAGAACTGTTGCACTGGCAGCACAACTTGTGCTGACGGTTATTTGAGCGCAATTAAAAGAGGTGTTTAAACACTCCTTTAGTGGTAAAGAAAGAGGGTGAATGACCAGACACGTGAAGGTGGGTGGAAGATGGTTGCAGTGTACAGGAATGAGGAGTCTTAGATTGTTTCTTTAAACTTGTTTGCTCCAGTCAAGTTGAGCCCTGGCTGGTTCTGACAGTCAGTGTAGAACTGCTCTGTGTGTGTGTGGGTTAATCTTTATCCAGGCTCTTGAAAGAGAAATGGGAATTGCTAACACTGGAAATCACCTGGCTCATTCGGAAATGTACTTCTGGGAAAGTAGGTTTCATATACACCAGGGAAGTGACTTCCTTCAAATCCAAGGTTTTCAGGGAAGCAGTGGGGTTTCTTTAGCTACTGGGAGTTTAAGCATATGGAGATTTGTTCCCATCAAGCCCTCTCTGTGTTACATGTTATAGTTCTAATTTGTCATTTTTAACACCCCTGAGCTGGCAGTAGAAGCAGTGAAAACTGTTTCATAGGTGTAGCTCAGGGATTTTAATGATGAAGTTGGTGAGCTGCTGGCACTGAGGAATAGGTATATCCAGGGCCAAGGCCTCTCACGGAGGCCTGGAAGGATTCTGGTGTGGATAGACTGAAAGATGGGAATAGCAGTTACAAACAGACATTATAAGAAAGATATTAAGCCATCAGAGAGCATCAAAAGAACAGTGATGAATATGGGGAAGGGCCTGGAGGGGCAGTGTGTGAGGGCACTGAGGGCACTTGGTGTGTCCAGCTGGAGAAGAGGAGACTGAGGGGACACCTCAGTGCAGGTCCAACTTCCTCAGGACGGGCAGGCACTGATCTCTGCTCTTGGGGGGACCAGTGACAGCACCCAGGGAATGGCCTGGAGTTGTGCTAGGGCAGGGTTAGCTTGGATCTCAGGGAAAGGTCCTTCCCCCAGAGGGTGGTGGGCACTGCCCAGGCTCCCCAGGGCAGTGGGCACAGCCCCAAGGCTGCCAGAGCTCCAGGAGCATTTGGACTGAAGGACAGAGTGGGACTCTTGAGGTATCTGTGCAGGGCCAGGGATTGGATCAATGATCCATGTGGGTCCCTCCCAAGTCAGGATGTTTGTGTTTGGACAGTATTCTCAGGGCTGTGGTGGGACTCTTGGGGATGGGCCTGTGCAGCACTAGGGGTTGGACTTGATGATCCCTTCCAACTTGGCATATTCTGTGATGCACTTTGGGAGATCCTGAGGACCAACTTTTGTGTTGCCTCTTCTGTTTCTGGCTGCCTGGTGCCCCAGTGGCCCCGCAGAGCTCCAGGCTGGGGCTCCCAGGGGAAAGAAGGTGCTGCGTCCTTAAGTCTCGCTGTTACCCATCTTGTTTGGTTTATTTGCTCTGAAGTGCAGTGTCTAACTGTGTCTTCTCCCTTTCCCCCGTGCAGGCTGCCCTCGGGAGAGGCAGTGGGAGGCAGTGGAGCTGGCCTCGGCACCGGGAGAGGCTGGACTTCCCGTCTCTCTGTGCTGAATGGCTGCGATGGCGCCCGCTCTCACTGACGCAGCAGCCGAAGCTCACCACATCCGATTCAAGCTGGCTCCCCCGTCCTCCACCTTGTCGCCTGGCAGTGCCGAGAGCAACGGCAACGCCAGCAACATCCTCCTGGCTGCCAACGGCACCAAAAGGAAAGCCATTGCTCCGGAGGATCCCAGTCTAGATTTCCGAAACAACCCCACGAAGGAAGAGCTGGGCAAGCTGCAGCCGCTGGTGGCCTCTTATCTCTGCTCGGATGTAACATCTGTCTCTTCAAAGGAGCCTCTAAAGCTGCAAGGAGTCTTCAACAAGCAGACAGTCCTTAAATCTCACTCTCTCTTATCTCAGTCCTTCTTGAAAACAAGTGATCTGTTGGGGAGGCAACCGGTGTTGGAATTCACTTTGGAGAATCTAAAAACCATGAGTACTAATAGCCAGCCACCTCTCCCGCAAGCGCCTGTAAATGGCTTGGCCAAGAAATTGGCCAAAAGTACCAGTTCAGACCATGAAAACTCTAGTTCTCTGAATGGTGGCAAGTGTGCTCCTCCTTCTGCTGCCCTCCAGACTGTTGACTATAATACAGGAGGTTCTGAATTGGGGGACTTGAAGAGCGGGTTGACCAATTGCACTCTCCCACATAGAAGCCTTGATGCAGAGCACACGACTCCCTTTAGCAATAATAGCACTGCAAATAAATCGTCCCTTAATTCCCCGGAGCAGCAGTGGGTGCTCGAGGGCGGCAGTGGAGAGACTCGGTTGCCCGGGGTTGGGAATCGCTCCGACTTTGGCAGCAGCAAGTTGGAGGAGCAGAAACCTTCCCTGTTGGCTGGTCAGCACAGCGCTCTCGACTCGGAGATGAGGACGAGGGCGCTGCTCCGACGGCAGGCGGACATCGAGAGCAGAGCCCGCAGGCTGCAGAAACGCTTGCAGGTGGTGCAGGCAAAGCAGGTGGAGAGACACATCCAGCAGCAGTTGGGTGGCTTCTTGGAGAAGACTCTGAACAAGCTTCCAGCTCTGGACCCCCTGAGGCATCGGAGCCAGCTGATGCTGACCAGAAAAGCAGAAGCAGCCTTGAGGAAAGCTGCGAGTGAGACAGTTACTTCGGAAGGCCTGAGCAACTTCTTGAAGAGCGATTCGATATCGGAGGAACTGGAGAGATTCACGGCCAGTGGAATGGCCAACTTGAGATCCAGCGAGCAGGCGTTTGACTCGGATGTCACTGAGAGCAGCTCAGGAGGAGAGTCAGACGTCGAGGAAGAGGAACTGACCAAAGCAGACGCAGAGCAACCCCATGTACCGCTGTAAGTAGCACTCGTGCTTGTTTACTTCTGGCGATGGGGAGCAAGGTACATACATGGGGGTTTTAGGAACACTAGATTTTTGATGGTCTTAGATGAAAGAACTGTTAAACCTAGTGTGGTGTGATTTGCAGCACTGGCAGGACTGAAGATAAAATTCCTCATGCATATTGGAAATAGTCTTTGGTGTTTGTGGAGCAGCAAGTCCTGGAAATACTGGCTGACTGGGGTGATGGGAGCTGCAGGTACAAACCCAACATGCCGTAAACACATTGTCTCCAGGATCTGTTGGGCCTGTCCTCTGAAATGAAATCTTTGCTGTTTAGCAATGGGATATTTGTTGTAAACCTGTTGTGTAAAGCAAGGCCAGTCTGAATCTGGGTAGCTGACAGCATATTTGTGACTGGGGAATTACTTGTTGAATGAACTGCCTGGAAAAAAAACAAACCTCTGAAAGGATTTGGTCCAAGTGCCACTGGAAGTGTGAAGTGTGTTCTCCTCTTGAATCTGGGAAGTTATTGCTGGAAATTTTTGTCTCCTCTGTGAGTTGCATTAAATGATGACAGCAGCTTCATAATTATGTTATCTGGATGCTGTTTGCATAAGTATTAGGTGTCAGTTTGTGTGTGGAGGGGGAAGATCCTTGTCAAGGCAAAAGGTCTTGAGACAGATCAAGGAAGTAAGGAAATTTTCCTTCCAAACACCAGAATTTTCCAGTATTTTGCACAAATCTCTTAAAAGGCCATATTCTGTGGGCAGTCTGTGTGAAATCTTGCTTGCATCAGTAGATGATCTCTTCCACCCTGATGGACCTATTGAACCGAGACCTCAGTCAGTGAAGTATCGCTACGGTCGACAAAAAGCTCCCTGCAGCAGGCATAGGGGTCCTGGTTGGAATGCTCATGGCTTTCCCATCAGGGCTGGAAATAGTCACGAGGATTTTTGCATTCCTGTTCTGGTCTGGGTTTGTTCAGATCTAATGAAATAACTGAGTGGCTTTGGGTACCTGTTGTCCAGAGTGTGTTGTTGCCTGGTTGGGTGCTGCCTGGCACTGGTTTTGCTGAACAGGGAGGATGTGAGCACTTGGTAACTTCAGCATCCTCCAAGCACATGCTCCTGTGGGTGAGTGCTGATAACCAGATGTTACAGCCCTTGGATATTACATTCCAGCTAAATGGCAGATCGTGTTTTGGGATGGTGGCACAGGGTGAATTTCTGTATGTGAAGTCTTAGGTGTGGCCTGAGTTCAGGTGTCTCCCAATGCAGAGCTGGTAGCTGAGCATGTGATCCCTCCTGGCAGACATAAAGGGGTTCTTGTGCTGTTAGAAATGAGAGTTTAGTAACTTTATTCCTGTTCTGTAAAATCCACAAGCCTAGTGTTGGGATTACTAGCAAAACTGCATTTTTAAGTCTTGTAATAGTTACTGGACGAGACATTTGATTAAAAGTCTGTTTAAAAGGATATTGCATTTCCCATACTGTGGGTTTCACGGCTTCACGTGTTGTCTAGCAAAGTGAAATTTCTTTGCCACTCCTGTTAATCCCAAGAGGAAGTGTGGTATTCAGAGACACAGATGCGTGAAATTCTTTGCTGACTTTTCCGCCCTTTGCGTTAGTCATGCCTTCACGTTCCGAGTACCCTTAAAAAGCCAAAGATTGGAAAGCTAATAAAAAGCCTGATCCCTCTATTGTCTCTGGGTTCAGAAGCTGGTGTGTATGCACGCTGGCATCTAGGCCAGGCCCACCAAACCTCTTTTAAAGTTGATGCCTGTGGATATTTAGTAATTGGCCATCCCATCACTGACTGTCCTGTTGGATGAGTGCTCTGACAACTGGGGCTCCCAGCTCTGGCACTGCTGAGGCTCAGTGCATCTTGGTGCTTGTTAGAAACTCAGTTCACCCTTAGGAGCTGGTACAAACCTCGGAGTGCATCTAAACCTCATTCTTTTCCAGCAGTGCTGAGAGGCAGGAAGGGGAAGAGCCGAGTTTTCCACTGGGAAGCCCTCCCGGGCCAGCTGATTGAACAGAGCCATTGTTGCACATTGATGTGAGTGCAGAGGCTGCTCAAGTAGGGCCGGATTTTGCATCTTGCGGGATTTGCTTACTAGAAGGAAGACTTGAACTCTGATTATTTTAATTTTGGTAATGAGGCAGAACATCTGAAGTGTGTTATGGAGAAACCCTGAAGCCTTCCAACCCTAACTATGCTGTGATTTGTAAACTTCTGTTTCACTTTCCTCACTTGCCATCCCTTGGCTCTCTGTTGCCTCTGGGTGCCACTGCCTTCCCCAAAAAACTGCTGCTTCCTTCTAGATCTTCAGTGAGAGCTGTGCTGCAAACTTGGTGTCTTGTAGCCTGCTGGCACTGAGTGGCCATGTCACCAACTGCCTCTAGGATTCAAGTAGGAGCGGGCTGAAGAAACAAAGACTGCTTACATCATGCTTAGATAAGAGGTGACCTTTGAGTTTTTCTGGTGTGGTGGCATTCCAGAATCAGTATCTGGTCAAGGACAGACTTTGAAGCATTTGTGCTGTTCTGACCTGCCTGATCTTGGCTATGGAGCAGCATCTCCCTGAGGAATTACATCTTCCCAGTAGTGTTAGGGATGTATCAGAACCTGGTAGGTCCTTTTAAAGCACTCCCAGACCTGCTGCCCAGGAAGGTGCCATCACACAGGTGCATAATCAGGCCATGGTGTAATGCATTAACAAAGCAGGGAGGTATTTGTTACACCTTTGGGAAGGGAAGCCTTGCCAGCCATGGGCTTGGTTTAACAAGGTGCTCCTGGTTCTCAGGCAGCCGCTGGGGAAAGCAGGTGTGTGTGGTCAGGGCTGGGCCCTGCTGCTGAGTCCTTGGCTTTCTGTCCATCCACGGGGTATCTCGTCTGCTCTCGGGTCAGAACAGACAGCTGTTCTTCACAGCTGGGCTCCTCCTGCCTGTCGCTCCAGAGGCATGAGTGGTGCAGAGTGAGCATCAGCAGGAAGCAGCCTTGCCTCTGCTTGGAGCTGAGGAAGGTGGGTCAGAGCCTCCTCTATGGACAATCCCAACTTCTTTGGCTGGGTGTGGCTGGAGGCGGGAGCTGTCTGTGACTGTGAAATTTGTGTGACTTTGAAAGGGCCCAAGTGCCCTTTCGGGGTGGGCAGGCCCTGGCACAGGTCTGTGCCTGCCCCATCCCTGGAAGTGTCCAAGGATGGGACTTGGAGCAACCTGGGCTGGTGGAAGGTGTCCCTTCCCATGGCAGGGGGTGGCACTGGATGAGCTTTGAGGTCCTTTCCAATCCAAACCGTTCTGTGGTTCTGTGCTCCTGTCAGTGTGGTGGGATCAGGAACTGCTGTTTGTGGAAGGTGGCTTGGAACAGGGTGTGGAAATCCTCCCAGTGCTGGAGGGCTGCTGGCTGGAATCCAGCTCGAGTGGCCCAGTGATGGTTTAGCAAGTCACCAGAGTCCTGGTGTTTCTGTGGCCCTGTGCTAATACGCATAAGTAGGAAATACTTCATGTGGCTTGTGCATCTTTATAGTAGTTGCTTTTCTCAGGCTGGTTGGTTCTTTGGTCTTCTTGCATTTGCTTGTAGACAAGTTTCATCAGAATGTGCCAGTTATTTTTGGCTGATTCGTTACCTGTGTCAGGCTGCAGTGTGGGCATGAGCTGATGAGTGGTAGGTGATTTAATCTCTAATCCTCAGCTTCAGTCTGTACATGGAAAAATTTTCTGAAAAGGTAGCGAAACCAAATATTTAACTGGGACTTATCTTTTAGCTCAGGTTTCTTATCTGGTAAGTCACTGTTTGGTTGGCAGTCCAAGCTGCTGAGAGGGACATGCAGCTCCCAGTGACCAACTTCTCACACCACTGACTTCCCACAGGACCTTTTCCAGGAGTCAGACAGTACCTGCAGTTCTCAGTTGTGGTTGTTACGATGCCTATGGCCACGATGCCTTTAATTATTCCCATGCACTTTAATTATTCTCATTTGCTGGTGGGAAATCCGAGCACCTTCTGCACTTTGGTGTTGCAGTGAATCATTTCACAGCCCTCATGTTGTCTCCTCCCTGCGCTGCGTCACATCGTGCTGCCAGGGTTTCAGAGTTGCTGGGCCTGGAGTAGTAATTAAGATTTCTCTCAAAGAAGTGCTTTTCCCAGCACTAACTTCCAAGTGTTGTGTTGGAGAGGGATGCACATGGCACTTGCACGGGGGGGTTGTTTGAGGGGTGGTCGCAGTTGGGGCGTCAGCACTGGCTGAGAAATGGGATTTAGAAATTCTGATTTTTCTCCCTCGATTGTTTTGCAAGCAAGAGCACAACAATAAAGCCTGTACCTCAAGGGCAATTAAATAGCATTTCTCATATCTGTGACTTCATAGAACTGTAGTTCAGATGGCAAATCCCACACTGTAATTCAGATGACAAATCCCACGCCATGGGGACTAAGGAAGCTTTTTCTACTCGTCAAAAACACGTTTCACTACATGATCTATGCAGGACAATCCTAAATCTCTCATATTCTTTATGACTTTTTCAGTTACTTGCTTGGCTTTTTAGAGTATTTTTCTTGTTTCCGTCTAGCCTGTGGTTGTAGGTACTGCCAGCAGCACGGTGCTTAACTGTATTTTTCAATCAAGTCAACCCTAACCCAGTGCTGTACCTGGATTGACAACAATCACCTTGGCTTGTGTGTGATTGACTCCACACCTTGGTTGGGAGAGATGTCCCTCAAGCCCTTTTCATTTGGGAAGAGAGAGCAAATCCTGGAATGTTCTTTCTTGCTTTTCATTTGAAAGCAGAACAATAGAGCAGTTCATTGTTCAAAAATGCTTAATCAGGTGTCGGAGTAAGTAGGACACTCCACATCCCTCTTGCTTTTAAGAAAAGAGGGCGAAGGAGGACAGAGTTGGTTATTTCTCCAGGAGATGCTGGTCGTAGTACACCTTTTATAGATCCCAGGGGTGTCTATTGAGTCGTTCCTGAATTCTCTTGGAGCCTTGATCGTGTGCAGACCTCACTGGAGTGTGTTTTTGGTGTAGGTACATCCGCAGACTTCGGAAAAGGCAGCGTTGTCTTTCATCTGAGAGCGTGTTTGTTTTGGTAGAAATTCATCTTTCTAGGCTGAAATCGTAATTGTTTGTGGACAGGGAGCAGGAGGGAACCATGCCCCGTCCCTGGAAATGTTCAAGGCCAGGCTGGATGGGGCTCTGAGCAACCTCTTCTGGTGGAAGGTGTCCCTACCCATGGCAGGGGAGCAGAATCGGATGGTCTTTAAGGTCTGTCCAACCCAAACCAGTCTGTGATTCTCTGAACTTGGTGTTGGGTCATGTGTGAGGAATAACAACGGGCTTGGGTGCTGGGATTCAAGAAAACATGTGGATTTGGTGTGTGGGGTGTTGATGCAGGCAGAGCATCTCTCTGGCAGGTGCCCTCAGTGCTCCTGCAGGATTTGGGGTGGTTCTGTTTGCAGTCAGGTCTACTCTCCCTCTTTCTCAGGCTCTGCTGGGCTGGTGTATGGAAGATTATGTGGAGGACTGGGAATGATGTGGTGTATGGAAGATAATGTGGAGGACTGGGAATGATTTGGTGTCTGGCACTGCCAATAAACTGCTCTTTGTCTCTGTAGCCCTCACCCAGTGGGGCAGTGAGTAAGAACAGGCTGTAGTTCAGATGTTTTAGGACTTGTGGCTGATGTTTTGGATAGGGTTGTATAAATATTTACTTAACTTTTCTTTGGCAAAAGCCTGTCAGAGCATCTGAAGCAGCAGAAAACAATTTTTTGGGGGGAAGTTTGTGTTAAAAACCCAGTGTGGTACTTGTCTGTCTCCTGTGACATGGGAGTTGGTGTTTGAGTGAGGGAAAGGGGCCCCATTTAGAGCTGATCTCCAATATTGAAGTCTAATACACCGCTGTGGGGGTTGGGGAGAGGCTTACACTGTGTTACAGCAGCTCTGTGAGCAGCCACAGCTCAGAGCTGGGCTCTTGGTTGTGCTAATACTGACACGAGGCAAAAAATCACTGCATGGCTGAGGGTGGAATTCCTACATGGCTGAGATTAAAACTGAAGCCATGGCAAACATGGAATTCCTTAAAGAAGAGACTGGAAAGGTGCTCATAGACATCTTCCTGAAAGATTTGGGGTTTCACTCTGCAGTGAGATGGGCTTCCCCCCTCTCCTTTGTTCTCTCCTCCAGCAGATCCGTTCTGGTTGCACTGGCTCGGCAGCACCAGACTTCCAGCTGGGGGAAAATGTTTTCCCTGCTAAACTGGCACTACCCCAAGAGATTTTTCCACAGAGCATGTTTTGGGCACACCCTGGATATGGGGCGTTTTGCAAGTGTCTTGTTTCAAAGGCTTGCAGAGCTGAGTGGCTTTGCTGGGCAGTGCTCAGACAAAATGCTGTAGGTAGGAGAGAAATGGGCTTAGTTTGATTTGCTGGATTCCAGAATGAAGGAAAGGACTTAAAAATATAAATAGGTGAAGGCTTGTGTATTGACTAGAAATTCATCTGGGAAATGGAAAGAGAAACATGAGTTGCCATTGGGTTTTTTGCAGTTGCCCTTCACATATCTGGAGCCGGCTGGGGGTGGTTCAGCTTTGCTCGGAGTTGTCTCTGGTTGTGGCTCTGCATTTGAAAGATTTGCTTTCACTTGAAGCACTGAAACGCTTTGCTTAAGTAACATCCAGCTCTTTTTCTGCCCTTCCCCACCCCCTGCCCCCCATTTCTTTTCTTTTCACCCCCCTCTGACCTTCCCTGTGGTAGGGTTACTTTCTGGAATGCCTGCTCCAGCTTTGACCTCGGCACTGAACAAGCTATTTATGGGAAGGGTACCTGGCACGGGCACACCGAGTGAAGGATTTGCTCGTGGTGCCTGGGACTTTCCTGTAAAACATCCTGTTTCATGGCATTGCATCAGCAGTCAGGGGCATGATGCTTTGGTGAGAGAGGATATTTCAAAGGGGACAGACAGTCTTGTGCTGCCGAGACCTTCAGTTCACTGGTTTTGTTACGATGACGGGGTGCTGCAGAAATTTTGCTGCAAATCGGTCATATTGAGGGTGGTTTCCCTAATTCCTGCCCCTCCCCAAAACCAGCCTTCAGCTTTGTGCCCAAACCTGCCTGTCCCAGCCATTGTCCGTGGCTGGGAGGTCACCCGGTGATGTATTTAAAGCTCCTGTGTCAGTTGGGAGCCTCCAGGTTACTGAAGGTGAAGCACTTGGCAGATGGCTGTTTTCTCCCTGGTGTTCCTGTGCAACCACGGTGTCTCGGCTGCAAAACGAGATGTTCCCTGTGATAGTGGTGGCAGAGCTTGGCTGGCACATCCCGTGACGCTCCAGCTTCTGAGGCACATTAATTTCTGCTGCCTTATGAATGAGCACAGGGTGCTCCCTCCACAAGTGCGTGATTCTCCAGGAGGCTCAGCCCATTTTAAAGAGTCAGAGCTCCTTTTTCTGTTAAATAAATGTGTGCATCCTATGTAAAATACATTCAGAGTCACAGAATGGTTTGGGTTGGAAGGGACCTTAAAGCCCATCCAGTGCCACCCCCTGCCATGGGCAGGGACACCTTCCACCAGCCCAGGTTGCTCCAAGCCCCATCCAACCTGGCCTTGGACACTTCCAGGGATGGGACAGGCACAGTTTCTCTGGGCACCCTGTGCCAGGGCCTCACCCCCTTCCTAGGGAAGAATATTTTCTTAATACCTATTCTAAACCTATTCTCTGTCAGTGGGAAGCCATTCCCACTTGTCTTGGCACTCCAGGCCCTTGTAAGTAGTCTTGCTCCATCTTTCCTGCCATCTCCCTTCAGGTCCTAGAAGGCCACAGTGAGGTCACCCTGAACCTTTCCTTCTCCAGATGAACAATCCCAGCTCTCCCAGCCTTTCCTCCCAGCAGAGCTGCTCCATCCTCTGACCATCTCGGGGCCTCCTTTGAACTCTCCAGCAGCTCCATGTCCTTGCTGTGCTGGGATCCCAGGGCTGGGGCAGCTCTACAGGGAGGTCTCACCTGGGCAGAGCAGAGGGGCAGAATCCCCCCCGTATCTGCTGCCTGCACTGCCTTTGTGTTCCCTCTCACTTTTGCAGTGGAGGAATCAGAGGAGTGGGAGAAAAGGAGCAGTTTTGACATGGATTCACTGCAGTTTCAGGTGTCTCCTCAGTCAGCACTGAGTCTCAGCAAGTTTGAAATGTCATTTCACTGCTTAAAAAGCAACTTCTGACAGGTTTGCATTTGTGAAAAGCAACTTCATTTGGCTGCTGGCTTAGTGAAATATTCAGTAATTTAAAACCATGTTAAAAAAGATACACCCCCCACTATAATAGTGACCTTTTATTTATATTAAGCTCAAAACATTTGATCATCACATTACCCAAAGAGAGAACTAAGGAGGATCAGGGCTTTCCTTATGCAGCAGAGCTTTAGGCTTTTGTGACATTTTAGCAGTTTCCATAGTAACACATAATGATGTTGTAAGAAATGTTGCAGGAATTTTATTTGTATAAGGGAGGACTTTAAAATATTAATGGCAGGCAGTGTGAATCGGAGGGAGGTGAGCCTGATGTGAGGCAAAGGGAAGGGATTTGATGTAGTGCCCAGAGCGAGCAGACATCTGTGGATTGAACTGGTCTTGGCCAGCACACAGGAAAATTGGAGTGCTTCAGTCATCTTGGGAGTATTTGCCACAATATTTGCTCTCTGCTAATACAGGTGAAGCTTTGGGAATATTCTGCTGTGGCTCGTTCTCCAGGTCCAGGTAAAAAATATTTGATCTCTGGAGCATTTCTCGTCCCAGCCCATGTGCAGTTGGAGCTCATCTCCTTCATAATATTTAGTCAAAGATTTGGAGCTGTTGCCCTGTTGGCTTTCATGGGGGGGCTTTAAGCTTAGCCGAGATAAAATTGGATGTCTTCATTTAGAAGCCTTTGAGGCAGCTCACAGGCTCTCCAGGCAATCTGCATTTCCCGAATTCCCTCGTGGCTCCCACTTAATGCCCAGTGTTGAGCCTGGGCTGTTGCAGGGCTGGTGACATTACACTGCATTAGCAATTTCAGTGTGCTCTTGAGTGAGAACCAAAGGGACTTTATGCAGAAATCTCAACCCCCAAAATGGTTTCTTGGAGAGAAAGGGTTTAGAGAGGGATGTTTGTGTGCAAGTATTAAATATGTGGATATGTATGAAATAGGAGCTGTGGGTCAGCAGCTGTACTCCCAGCCCTGTATTTCCCCCCCAGCCTTGGGACTGGAGGGCAGTAAAAGGTACCATGATTTAGATGACTTTGCAATTACATCGCCTGTAGGAAACCAGCAAGAAATTCCCACTTCCCAGACTGTCACAAGTGTCTCACTTCTATGTATCTTTTCTGTGGGTTTTGTTTACTGAGTTAGATATTTAATCTTTTTATTGTTACATTAGGAATTAAGTCTTCTGAGCTTGTGACAGCTTGTGACGGGGAAGGTGCCGTGAGCTGGTCCCTGCCATGGGCAGAGTCCTCTGGATGGAGCCTATGGATGGCCACAGGGTATGGAGGGTCCTGTGCACTCTGGATGGAGCCCATGGATGGCTGGAGGGTGTGGAGGGTCCTGTGCCCTCTGGATGGAGCCCATGGATGGCTGGAGGGTGTGGAGGGTCCTGTGCCCTCTGGATGGAGCCCATGGATGGCTGGAGGGTTTGGACAGTTCTGTGCTGGCTCTGCATGGCCGTGCTCTTGATTTTTCTCTTCCATAATTCCTAAGCCTGGGTGCAGTGACAGCCCCTTCTGCCCTGGCCTTGTCTTCTGGCTTTGTCAGACCCTGACTAATAGTTAACACATTTCTTCTGCCCATTTCACTTTGGAGAGGACTCCTCTTTTTTCCTGCATCAGCAGCAGCTCCCAGTCCTGGCTAATTCCTGGGTCTAGGGATGTTGTTTTCCTGCTCCTTCTCGGTGCACTCTGTGCTGGCTCTGAGTGATGAGCAGCTCCACTCGTAGGGATGTGTGTGCCTCTGGAAGTTGGAACATTGTATTGAAGGAGGAGATATCAAATCACAAACTCAGTGCTTTCCACCCCAGAATTTTTTGGAATTGTGCATTCCAGGTGGCAGAAGCCACATGTGCTGCTGTCCCTGCAGTGACTGGCCTGACCAGTGCTCAGAGGTGGCCTCTGTGTGCCTTGTGGGCTTCCCTGAACCCTGGTAAGAAGGTGGAAAACAGGGCACGTCCCTCTGTTTCTGCTCATGGAACAGGGCAGGAGCCTGTCTGATCCAGAGGGCATTGCTGAGCCAGGGCCAGGTGGCTTTGGAGGTGCTTTGGTGCTCTGTGGTCTTGGCTCTGCTCTAACAAAATGATCTCCTGTGGCCCCAGCTCCTGACCCATGTGGTTTGATGTGAAGAGATGGTGTCTCCATGTTCCCAGTGGCTTTTTTTCTCTGCTGGAATCCCACATTCCAGTGGCCGGGGGGAATATTTCTGCTCAGCAGCCATTGCTATTCCCAGGCTTGGACAGGCGCATGAATAAAAATCACAGCAGCTAAATCTGCCTATTTTTGTGTGAATTGGAGCCCTTCTCCATGTGACTTCTGCTATTCCAGTGCTGGCTATTTCAAAAAAATGAGACAATCAGCCTTCTGTGGATCTGCATTTTGAATGCAGAACACTTGCAGGGCTCTTGCTCCATGTATGCAACATTTTGTGGTGGTGGCTTTTCACTGTCTCAGACTAAAACAAGAAAATGATTCTCTCTTTACTCCTTCCATGTTGTGGGGAGCTCTCCTGCCATTAGCAGAGGTTTCTCAAAGTCAAAGGCAAGGTGCTGTTTATATTGAGACAGCAGAAAATAATGTGAAGAAACCAACCACATTAGGAAATCTCTCAAGGCATTAACCACTTCTCCTATGTCAGGGCGTATTAAATTGATACAGATTAATTTTCAAGCATTTTTCATTGTAATAGACACAGCTGAGTGTCATCTAATGGCTTCTTCAAGGTTTGTTGTGCATATATTGGTCAAAACCTTCCCATTTTAAATAAAATAAATCTGTTTGAGTAGTAGCCAGCCACTTAAAGAAGATTCCTCAGTGTGATGATTCATATTGTGCCTAAAGACAGCTTTCCATATTCAGCCCTTGCTCACTCCCCCCTACCATCCCTCTCTCCCTGCCTCTGGAAATGGGCAAGAAGCCCAAAACCAACTTAACTCTTAGTTATTTAACCCTATTTTTAATAAGTGATACTTGTAGAAGAATCTTACCTGAAGCCTTTAATTGACCTTGTCTTGTGTATTAGATCTTAGCTTGGTTTATGAAGTGTGTAACTGTTGGTTTTTCTTTTTTAGCTGCCTTTTTTTTTTTTTTTTTTCTGAACATGAACTGTTCTTTGAATTCTTACTACCAGGATGAAATTACATCTGTCTCCAGTTACAGTGGTTCTGTGCTCCTTCACTCCTTTGTGTGAATCTTTGACTTGTCAGACCTGCCCCAGTGCCCCTCCTCTCCCTCTGCATCACTTTTCCCCATGTATTCATGGCCAGATCTTTTTAATATAAAGAGTTCTGGTTCTTTTTGCAGCCAATTCTCCTGTGTGCTGGCTGTTGAGGTAGTATTTATTTTCAAAATAGTATCCTCTGAGGATAGAAAGCTTTCATAACCCATCCTGTTGTCATGGCACAGCTCTGCCTTTTTTTCCCCCCCCACTTTCCTCTCAGTACCAGCTGTGCTTTGGTTATGTTAAACTCCTGAAACCAAAGCCTTGCAGGATGGGTACAGGTAAGCCCTGCTCAGATTAACTGCTCTGCAAATTGAGTTGATTATTGCACAGATGTTTTCTTGTGCTTGAGCAAGTGAATTGGTGTACCAGGACAAGGTGCTCCTCTCTGATAAACTAAAGGAAAAATGGCTTTATTAAGCCTTTTGGTGGCTTTATGAAGAACAAGTGAAAGCTATCATGGAATATCCTGAGTTGGGAGGAACACACAGGGATCATCCAGTCCAACCCCTGGCCCTGCACAGACACCCCAACAACCCTGTCCCTGTCCTGTTGTCCAAACGCTCCTGGAGCCCTGGTGGCCTTGGGGCTGTGCCCACTGCCCTGGGGAGCCTGGGCAGTGCCCACCACCCTCTGAGGGAGGGATCTTTCCCAGATATCCAACCTTTCCCTGAGATCCAAGCTAACCCTGCCCTGGCACAGCCCCAGCCATTCCTATCACTGGGCCAAGAAGAGCCAAGGTCCTGCTGCCCCTCCACTGTCCCTTGGGGGGATGTTGAACACCCAGTGAGGTCCGACCTCAGTCTTCTGTGGACTTGAATTTTATATTTGCATATGAATTTTCTCCTGTTCACGTGCAGAATTTCTTTCCCCTTTGCAGTAGTTGTGTGTTTGCTGTCTGCTCCTCTTTGTGTCCTTTGGGAATCCTGCAGCAGTGCTGCCTCTGGACCAAGCTTTGCCCACTGCTTGTGTCTGTGTTTGGGGGGCACAGGAGCTCTGGTTGTCCTGCCCTCACTTTCCTCTTTGTTCCTTCCTTTTTCCATCCTTCCCACAACTTAGAAGGCTTCAACCTGAAAGCTTTGTTGCGCTCAGGGATGTGACTCCTAGAGAGGAGAAGATTCTGAGTATTTTATGGGTGTTTTCTTTGTTGTTGTCACATCTGTGAAGACTGGGGTTGTAAATTCCCAAAGCTTTTAGTTGTAATGCTTGGAGCAAGCAGTGACTGCAGTGGGGAGGGAACCTCTGCAGCCCCTCCAGCACTAACGAGGTGGTCCCTGCTAATGAGGGTCTGCTGCTGTGGCTGAGTGTTACTGGGTGAATCTGCTGGAGGAATCCTCCCTTTATTGTTTTCCTCTGATGTTGCGGCATTCCTCAAAATCCCTTTCATCTCCTTCTTGTCTGCTTGTTAACAACCATCTGCATTCAGAGCACTTGGCTACTTTCAATCTTTGCCTTATATAATTGCAACTTTTCCCCCTCCTCTTGGAGCTTTCTAGTAGGATTTTTGTTTTTTCTTTTCCCTTTCTGATGTAGGTGTTTGAATTTTTCAACTAGTCAGGCTAGGACATAGAGTGATCTTGTTCTGAGTTTGCTGTAGTTGTCTTACTGGAAAAAAAAAGCGCCTGGTTTTACTTAAATTTATTAGGCCTGGGAGAAAACTTGGTTGCCCAGAGAAGCTGTGGCTGCTCCTGCCCTGTAAGTGTCCAAGGCCAGGTTGGATGGGGCTTGGAGCAACCTGGGCTGGTGGAAGGTGTCTCTGCCCATGGCAGGGGGTGGCACTGGAGGGTCCTTAAGGTCCCTTCCAACCCAAACCATTCTGTAATTCTATAAAACAATGTAATTTTTATTCCTGTTTGAGCGACTGTAACCAAAATTTTCAAGAAAACATAGCCAGGGAATTCTTTTCTCCCATTTTCCCTTTATTTTACTCTCTGGTCCTACAGAGATCAGCTGGAGTTTTAAAGTGAGTTGGATGCTCATTGCCCAGTGTTGGGGATTTTGTGACATGAGGAATAATGGGATGTGTGTGTTCCTGTCCTCGCTGCCCTTGGGAACTGCTGACCTGCTACAAATGGAAGTATTAATTGAAGTAATGCAACTCTCCAGTGTTTCACTTCATTTCTGAGAGTAACTCATCCAAAAGCGTATTGGTTTATTTATTTAGCTGATGCTTGGTGAGATAAAGGAGGTTCTTAGAATTTGTGATTATCTGCTTAACGCTGGCTTATGGTGCTGTCTCAGAATGCTGTGGAGCAGACAGGTACCTCCCCTCTTCCTCCTCCTCCTCTGTGCCACGGGGAGCAGCAGCTGCCTGGCTCCCTCCAGGATTAACCATCAGCACTGAACCTCTGAGCAGTTTTTAGGGCAGAGAGCTGAATGGAAGAGTGTTGTCTTGCTTCACAGACATGTCTTGGAGAATGTAGAAATCCATGCAAGAATCTCCCTTTTTCAATCACTAATTGCCTCTTAAAGCTGTGCAACATCACTTTTAAAGTCTGGGCATTTAATGCAGGAGATTGTACAATAATTTCAGAGGGATATTTTGTACCAAGGCCTTTTTGTTTTTTATTTGGATTAAAACATCCCACCCTTCCTAGTACTCGTGAACTCCCTTCCAGTGAGCTGACGGTGCTGAGCTGCAATGGCTGCCTTTTGGTTCTGGCTCTTACCACAGCTCATTCCAGCTCCTCTAATGAAAAAATGTCATATCTCTTCCAAAACTGGGAATCCTCAAGGTCTGGGGAGGTGCAAATGTGTAATAGTTTGGCTGCTGATGCCACGTGGCCCTTTGGACCCTCCGAGGCTGCAGCTGTGGCTCTTTGTGGTACAATTACTTTTGTGTTGGCTTTTGCTGTGAAACTCTTGGCTTCACAGTTTTTGAATGTGTTTGAGAATGTCCCATGTGTTCTACGCTTTCTTCTGATATGTGCAAATAAATCTGGCACGAGTCAGGAACAGCCCCAAAGCAGCAGAGTCTCCAGCTCAGCCCAGTCTGACCCAGTGGATGGGGAGTGATCCTGTTCCTACTGTTCTCGTCCATCAGACCTTGGCTGGGGAGTCCTTTCAGGCTGGCAGCACTATTTGCAGGAGATTTTAAACTCTCAGTAAATTGAGAATCTCTGTTCTGTTCTTTCTGTGAACCTTTTTGAATTCGACCAAGCGTTAAGGTTTGGAAGATGTTGTAATACTACAAACTATTTTCATTTGCTGCCTTTGCTCATGGATTGCTTGACTGAAAGTTGCCCCAGCTCCGTTCTTTTGGCTCTTGTCCTGGCTTTTAGGCACATGAATGTGACGTGCTTTGCTTGTGCTTGTAAATAAAAAATTAAATTACAAAAGAAAAATTAAATAATTCTGGTATCTGCTTCCCTAGAAAAGGCCAGCTCCTGGAAAGTGGTGACTGCAGGGTGAGTAATCTCCATTCATTCCCACTCCCTCTCCCCTAAAACAACAGGAAAACCCTCCTGAATACATCTCAAGATTAAAAAATTCTCCTGATGAGGTTGATGTAATTGTTTGAGAGACTGAGGAGAGTTGGGATAAAGATGGAAGCTCAGCCTCTTGGATGAGGAGTCTCAATGCTGCCAATTAAAACATCTTCTAAAAATATCCCACCTTCTAGACAAATCCATTCCTGCAAATCAAAGCCCAATATTAAAGAACATACTGTGGATTGCAAAGGATCCAAATTTAAGAAACAGTCCAGCATTCCTCTCTCTTTTCTCCCTTGCCAAAGCTTTATTGTATGGCTAAATAGTTGTTGCAGGGTGAAAATAGAATCAGTCTGAGCATGAGATTCTTCCAAAATGTGGTGCTTGAACTGCAGGGGAGTTCTCTCAGAAGGTGGAAACTGGCCTGATTTTCTCTAGATACTTTTCTTCTGTCTCCTGCCTGGTGTCTTGGCATGAGGCAAACATTATCTAGTCCTTGTGAAAAGTCCTGGAGCAGAGAGTGTGTCTTGGCTGAACCTGATGGAAAGGGCTGTGGAAAATCCATCCAAGAAAAATGAATTTCTGTCGGAGCGGCCAACAGTGTGTGTGACATGAACCACTTTGGGAGGGATCAGAGTGGTGCAAATAGGGAGGTTTGATTTGACTCTGGGAAATAGGGATAAAATGGGAGGATTCTTACATATACAGTTACGATATAACCATCTCTTTTTATCCTAGATTAATCCAGTTCTTAGTGTTTTCTTACCACTTCTTGTTCCCATGGCATCTCTTTCCACCTTTTACCCTGAACTTTCTGTAGATCTTGCAGAAGAGCATCTCCCTTTCCTCTCTTGTGGACACAGGGCTGGATACCTCGGAAAGGTGTTGGCTTTCATCCGAGAGGGAGTTTGATGCACTGATTTGTAGTTCTCTTTCTAGGCTGAAAGTCTCAGTTGTTTTTGGGAGGGAGCAGAAGGGAACGATGCCCCATCCCTGGAAACATGTAGGGCCAGGTCAGAATGATTTTAAACTAAAAGAGGAAAGATTAAGATTGGCTATTGGGAGGAAATTCCTCCTTGTGAGGGTGGAGAGACTCTGGCACAGGTTACCCAGAGAAGCTGTGGCTGTCCCATCCCTGGAAGAGGCCAAGGCCAGGTTGGATGGGGCTTGGAGCAACCTGGGCTGGTGGAAGGTGTTCCCTGCCCATGGCAGGGGGTGGAATAAGATGACTGAGGGTCCCTTCCAACCCAAACCATTGTGGGATTCCATATCAGACACCTCCTGGGGCTGTTTATTTAGGGAGGGAAAAGAGCTGAGGAGCACACCTTGGTGACAGGGGGACATTTCCCTGCATGCTGCCCATCCAGCCCAGCTTTCCCAGTGTTGTGGCTCAGGAACTCCCCTGTTTGCACTTCCAACAGGGAGGGGCCGTGTAGCAGTGGCAAACCTGCCACGTCTGCTCGATACAAACCCGCATTGTCCTTGACAAAGAAAGAGCCTCCCAGTAATTCACCTTGCCAGCAAGAAAGAGGATTTATTTTTTAATTTTTTTTTTTTTTTTTTTTAAACCAAGAGCAGCTGAGTTGCAGTGTTTAGTGACACCCAGGGAGGATGTACTTTTGTGCCTAGAAAATGCTGCTTAATTGCTCGAGACAGCAGTTTATTCTTTCATGTTGTGGAATTTCAGTCTGTGTGAACCCGGCAATGTGGCTGTGAAC
The DNA here is from genome assembly GCA_013396735.1 of Grallaria varia. Taxonomy (NCBI): domain Eukaryota; kingdom Metazoa; phylum Chordata; class Aves; order Passeriformes; family Formicariidae; genus Grallaria; species Grallaria varia. The sequence continues at coordinate 58,954 of VWZG01000384.1, read as the reverse complement.
TCATTAGTTTGATTTCTTGCTCTGCCTTGACATAGTAGAAAGTATCTCTCCCGTGCAGAATGAAGTACTGAATCTTTCTGTGTCTAAATGAGATTAAATTAATACAGCATTTTGGGGAGCTCTTTGATAAAGGGTCAGCAGCATTCTGCTCTTTTGCAGGATTGTGTTAATCATCACTTAGGAGTTGAAGGACTGGCCACATAAAGCTGTGTAAGGGGCCAGCAGAAAGCTGGGATGTGCTGTAGGATAACTCAGCTGGGACTGGGATGAGGAACAGGCTGCAGGAACCTCAGTCAGACAAATAAATGCAGTTACCTCCACGTTTCCCAAACAGCCGCTGAGTCCGACTGTTCTCAAGTAAAAATGGTTTTGTTTTCTCTTTTCTCTTTTCACACTTGACATACAATCCTTTTTTAGCTGTTTGTGTTCTTTAAGCTGCAGGGAATTGGGAATGACTTGTGTGAATTTAGAGTGAGTTTTGAAAGCCTCGAAAGCATTTTGGAGTGTGTGTATATACACAGTGTGCATGAGGTGCAACAAACTTTGTAAAAGAACTCTGTGTTTATTTACATCCAGCAGTTTGACTTTGAGGTTCTTGCTCTCATCTCTGCAGTTACAGATATGGTTAAGTTTGTTGGCGGTGAGGAGGAAATCTGAAGTCTCTTTTTTGATACAATCTCAATGTGATTTTATTAGAGCAGGTTTTAGGGCGAGCAGGAGGTGAGGTGGAGGTCACTAGGTAAAAGCAAGTGTGTTTTGAGAGTTTGAATATGAAATCTTAGTGTATGAGTGAGACAGGTTTCTTGTGGTACAGCCAAGCCACCAAAAATGCCACCTGCTTTATTTCATGGAATCACAGAATGGTTTTGGTGGGAAGGGACCTTAAAGCCCATCCAATGTCACCCCCTGCCATGGGCAGGGACACCTTCCACCAGCCCAGGTTGCTCCAAGCCCCGTCCAACCTGGCCTTGGACACTCCCAGGGCTGAGGCAGCCCCAGCTTCTCTGGGCACCCTGTGCCAGGGCCTGCCCACCCTCACAAGAAATTAGAATTTCTTCCTGATAACTGATCTAAACCTGCCCAAACTCAGTTTTGCTCTTTCTTTATGTGTCACTAATTTTATTGCACAGAGGATTTAATCTGGACCACACAACTCTGTTCCTACAACCACATCTGTGTGCTTAAAAGAAAATACAAAAACTAAGCAGGAGGATCTGCTCTTTGTGACATGGTTCACTCATGTTGGTTAGAGGTTGTTCTTAATTTTGAAACATGAGGTTTAACACCTCCTCTAAAACTTACAGTAACTTTGTGTGGGTAACAGGATGCAAAATACTTAAACATGGTTAAATTCTTGTAGCTTGGTGCCTTGGTTCTGGCTTCTGCACCACCAGGGTTTTATCTTAGTGTTCTAACTTCATATGGCAAAAGCAGAGCTGTTGGATAAGGAGCTTTTAAAGATGAGACTTGCCAATAAGAAAAAAGCCTGTAAGCTTTGCTTAGCCTTCAAATGGAATTAAGGGGTTGCAAATTAATTTGTTCTTAATAAACTAAACTGTGTTCAGTTGCCAATTTGTCCAGGACCTCATTTATAAGATTGAATAGACTTCTTGTAGCTTTTTTGTTGTTTTAAAGTACCAAAGGACATAAATCATGATTTCTTTGCTGCCTTATGAAGGTCAGTGTCGGGATCCTCCTGTGTCAGTCTGGACTGGTCACCCTGGGAGGGACACTTTGCTCAAAACCAGTAACTGCTACTTTAGCTCCATGGCTTATTCTCCCCTTTTTTTGTTTTTAAACTGGAGATCATGACAGTATCTGCTGTTGGACTTGTAAATGGGATAGTTTATATTGCCTGTGTGTGTTCTGTGTCTCAGATTGCAGTTGTAACCAGCATTGCCTGTTGCCCCAGCTTTTCAAGGATGAGGCTTTTGCAGTCCCTTAGCAGGAATAGTTGGCATAGTTTGCATGCAGAGATTTGTTTCTGAAGTAAAAAAAAAAGTGTAGATAATCCTTGACCAAAGCCCAAGTGGGTTTTGCAGTGTTTTGTTTTTTTGCCTTAGAGAAATAAGGGGAAAGTGCTGCTCTGGGAGGTAAAGGAGACTTTTATCTGTGGAATGTGGCTAAACATCCTCTTGTGCCTCTTCCCTGGTGAACACAAAGCATCTGTGCTGTCTCCAACTATTGACATGGAGTTGAGAAGGAGCAGGAGGAGAGCATTGGGATCAAAAAGAATCCTGCTGGCATCAGGACCCTCCATCCTGGTGTCCCCCTCTCCCCTTGGTGTCTGAGGTTTGTTGGGTCACTGTGGCCACCTCTGGTGTCCCCTGTGAGCTCCTCCCATCCTGACAGGTGTCTCCCTGAAAATACGTGCCAGTGTTTGCTGTCTGCTGGGGAAGAACAGTGTCCCTTTGTTGCTGTTTGGAGAGGGGAGGGAAGGCAGCCAAGCTCGGTGCTGCTTCATGGCAGAACAGATCTTGCCACTTAGAAGTTGTGTGCTTTTTAAAATAAGATCATCTAGACTGCAGCTCTGAAATGCATTCTTGCAGTAACTGAAATATGTTCCAGTGAGTAACATGTTCTTCTGCTAAAATTCCTTCTACTAAAATTCTGTCCATGTTGTAGCCCATTTTCTGTTACTGCTCTGATGTTTGGGAGAGAACTACTGGTTGTTCTCCATCCCTTTGGGAGACGCACAATAAACCCCAAAATACATCTAGTTAGTCATATTCTTGATCTCAGATGCCACCTCTGCCAAATACCTGGGCTGTAACTTTGTGCATAAAGACATTTACAGACTGGACATCCCTTTAATTCCTAGGAGGAAAAAAGCAAATATCTTGATGCAAGAAATGTTGCCTGTCAGAATTGGAGTTAATAAAACTGTGGCATAGGTTGCATTTTCTGGAGGGTGTTCAGCTGAACTTAGTGGCTTTCCTGGAAATCTTTGGATCTGGGTGCAGTTGGTAGTTGTGAAAGACCAGGATGTCCTGTGTGTGGGAGTCTGGGGAGGAAAGACATGGCAGTGGAGTGGTTTTGGTGAAGTTATTTGTTACGGATCCTTGGAGACAGAGTTCTTGGAAGGTGTAGCAAAACATCTCCCTTTATAGCAGTTGAGTTTCCATGGGGGGGTTTTAGGGAGATGGAGAGGACACATATGCACTTCCCTAAAGGAGCTTTACTGTGGAGTCCAGAAGGACGTGGTGTTGGAGTTCAGCAGCAGTGAATTTATTTTAACAAACCCCTCCCTGAGAGCCAAACCTCCTGAGAATTCCCAGCACAGATGAAGCTTCTTTCCCTTGATGTTCTGATTCTCCTCTGCATCCAAGTCAGGTCTAACTTTCCTCCTCCTGAAGGATAAGGAACTGCAGCTTGGAGGGGAAGGTATTGCAGGCATGTGATGTTGGTGTCAACACCCTTGTGGTGTCAAACCCTGTAAATCCCAGACCACCAGATTCCCTCTGTTTGCACTCGCAGGTTTCTGCTCCTGCTTTCCTCATTCTCAGACCGCTTGGTCACTGAAACAGTTTTGGTTCTTTTATGAAATTCTTGTCAGGTTTTGCCTTTTTTGGGTGATTTTTTTTTCAGCCATGAGAGTTTCTCACAGGCTTCACAACAGCAGAACTGAGTGAATCAGAATACCCTTCTTTGAGCTTAACATTGGAAATAAAAACACCTCTTTGGAAGAGAAGGGAGGGGGTTAATAAGTGGTTTGATCAGATGTTGACTTCCTCTCGACCTTGACCTGGAATCCTTTGGATAAGAACAGCAGAGAGGGAAGGTTTAAACCTGCAGCAGGTCCCTCCTGGTGCTGCTCTGACCCTCTGGTGGCCACATAGAACTTGAAATAGTTGCTGCTCCTTCCTGAGCATGTCGTGAACTCCATGTTTGGTTTTTTGCCTTTAGGAAAACCTCTCGACTGAGTCTTAAGTCACATGTATGTGGTGAATTTAAAACATCCCTTAAGCTCACATCATTTCGTGTGGAAGAGTGTGCTCATGCATCCAGCGGGAATTTGTGTCCTGCAGGAAGCACCAAGCATGTGATTTGGATGCTGCCGTTGAGAGGATGATTTCTTATAGCTTACAGTGCTTGTGATCATTCGTGAAATAAATTGCTTTTATTTCCTGCTCCTGTCTCGCCAAATATCCTAAAGCTGTATGTTCACCTTTCCCCCGCAGTGTTGGGAGCTGTTGGTGAGAGCCAGTCCCCTGCTTCTGTTTCAGCTTCTCTGAAACTTTAATGGGTAGTGTTTAATTTCCTTATTATACAGTTCAGAATCCATATGGGAGAGAGGCTCTGTGATATCTGCATTCTTACTGCATGGAAAAGGTTTTATTTCACAGCTCTTTCCCTCTCAAACACCAAGGAGTCTGCAGTGAGGCTGTTTCCTAGAGAGTGATGCTTAAATGGCACTTGGATGCTCAGACTTGAATCTGTCTTGCATGTGAAAATGTGTAAAAGCTGTTATGTTCCTCTCTAGTGCACACCTTTTCCAGAAGATCAGTGTTAATATCCCAGTAACTCTCACAGCTGTGGTTTGTGGGCCTCAGCAACTATTTATTTTTGCTGTGATTGCAAATACTTGAATATCCTCTTGTTCTCATTAGGCCAGGGATGACTCCTGCTGTCTCTAGTAAGGACTTGAATCATGGATTTGGGCTGGGTGACAAGATGGGGATGGGTGACAGGTTGGACTCAATGATCTTGGAGGGCTTTTCCAACCTTACTGTTCCTGTGATTCCCACCCAGACTGTTCTGTGCTGAGCTCCCTCCTGCTCCTCCGAGCAGTCCAGGGGCTCCAGCCTGAGCAGTGGAATTTCAAGGGTGAAAGTTGGCAAAGGGTTGTGCAGATATTGCTGTTTCCTATTGTTAAATATAATCTTTGTCACAAACACATAAATGCATAAAACCATTGGGCAGTTGCACACAGCAGCCTCTTGTCCTCCTGGCACTGATAAATAAATACTAGTGGTGGATTTGGATCTCTTATTCCCAGAAAACTGCTCAGCTCCTGCTGGAGAGAGGCTGCTGCTGTGTGGGTGCCTGTGGCACCCCTTGCTCTGCTTGTGAGCTTTGGTAAGGGCTGAAACTGCCCTGGTGGGTTTTATGTGGTGATTAGTTTATTGAGGACTGGGAGCACGTGAAAAAGGTTCTGTAATCAGCAAAATACTTGTCACTTGAAAATTGGACTTTTATTTTCTGTTAGGATGTTTTAATTCAAACTTAGGGGACTGTTGTTATTTTAGATGTAATTATAAGCTCCAGCAGAGCTTAATACATATGTATCTTGTATATGTTAAAAGTATCTGAGAAGAATACAGGCAAAAGAAAGCATGGGGGAAGTAGTTGATTAGCTTCCCTCCCTTTTGGAACAGGAATGGAGTTTTAAGGCAGACACCAGTTGATGGTGTTCGGTCAGAAATTTTGTCGTTAAGGTCTCCTTTTTCTCTCCTGGATTTTCCCTGCTCTGGAGCCTGAAGTGTGTTCCAGGATGTTCTTGGCTCAGTCAGCACGTTGTCCCTCCTTGCGCTCACACTCTGACCATTGGACTCTTAGTCCAAGGCTGGGTCTGGATTTGTCCTGGCTCTGTTTGGAGAGCTGGAGGTACCAGGTGTGTTGCAGGGTGTGTTTGGCTGTGTCCATGTGCTCAGGATTCCTGCACTCCAGCTGGACCTGCCCACGCTCACCTGGCCCATCCCATGCTCCCTGTGCTGCTCCCACCCTGCCCACCTGCAGTCCGGGTGCTGTTTGGATTCCAGCTCATCCCAGGCTGCTCCCTGCCTTCTCCAGGTGGTCAGCACTACTCAGCAAACATTTTCATTCTGTGCTCCCCCGTGCAGGGAGTGGGGCTGAGCTCTGCTCCCACCACGGGAATGTTTCCAGCCAGGCTGTGGTCGGAGCACATGGAGAGAGGCCCTTCGTGGTGGCAGAGGGATGGTTGTCCTGCACCTTCTGTCAAAGACATCCCTTTCCTACTTCATTTAAAAAAAAAGGTGAGGGAACACTGCACAGGACTCCTATAAAACAGCAAAACTCCTGATTCTTCTTTTCATCCCCAAAACGTGTCATCCCCTCCCACCCTCTTACATTTTTGTTTGTTCTGGTGACAAATACGTCCCTCCTGGTATTTTCTGCCTGCTCTGTTGGTGTCTTGGCACAGCATTTGTTTTACTCCCCTGCCCAAAGTGCCCAGGAAAGCAGGAGTGATGAATTGCTGCTGAAGCCTGCATACCTGGTGCCAGGATGCTCCGGAGGGTTGGTCTGCCTGTGGCACCTGGAGCAGCAATCCCATATCCCGAGACTTGGAAATCAGAGTAACAAGGACAAGATTCACAACTCCAGTGGGGCTGTTTTTCATCAGGAGTAAGAAAAATTTGAAGCCTTAAGAATTTTGTCAAGGCTTTTAATATGTGAGTACTCAGTGTACTGCGAGAGGAAAGTGAACTCTAATCAAAGACTAAACTCTGTTCCAGGAACTTCCTGCACAATAGTTTGGAGGCTTTTTCAGGTACAAGGAGAGAGACCTGGGCTTGGGTTTTCAGATGAAGTCACTTGCTGTGGCACTTTCTGTGCTTTTTGTGGAAGCTTGGAAGCTTCTTTGCTTCTTGCCCAAGCCTCATTTGGGGACTTACTACATGTAAATATTTAGGCAAATATTTAATGTTCATATGTAATAATTTAGTTGAACCTTTTAGAGCTTTTCTTTCACTAAACTTTCTCATGGAAGAGCTTTGCTGTTGCACTGAAAAGGCCATTAAGTTGAGACTTTTCAAGCTCTCTGGGTGTCCCATGACAAAAGTGAAGCTGCCGTTTTTCTTATATTAAGGATGATCTTTCTGCCATGGAAGAATGGGTGTTGATATTATTTACTTTTAGGAACTTGGCTGTGTGAATTCCTATCCCATGTCTCCGAAAAGCAGACATTTGGGGAGCTGTGTACTGACAGGCAGAAAGACAAATTCGGAATGATCTGCTCTGGAAAGGATCCCAATGTTTTAATTTGTGTGTATGTAATTCTTGTATCTCTCCTAGAGCCAAGTCTGCTCTCCTTAGACTTGATGATGATAATGCTTAGCAATGGAGTGTTTTCATCTTGAAAGCACTACACGAACATGAACTAACCTGGCAGTTAAGCCTTAAACTTTCTTTTAGGTGGCGTTTACTCAGGTCTGAGAGCTGGCTGCTCTCTGCACTGTCTGTAGTGCTAAATATCTGCATTGTCTGTAGTGTTAAATACAGCACTGGGAGCACAGCACAGGCTCCCAGGCTCTGGCAGGGAGTGCTAAAAATAGACTTGTAAAATCCCTTGAATGCTTTGGGTTGGAGGGACCTTAAAGCCCATCCAGTGCCACCCCCTGCCATGGGCAGGGACACCTTCCACCAGCCCAGGTTGCTCCAAGCCCCATCCAGCCTGGCCTTGGACACTTCAGGGATGGGGCAGGTTCTCTGGGCACCCTGTGCCAGGGCCTGCCCACCCTCTGAGTAAAGAATTTCTTCTTAATACCTGATCTAAACCTGCCCTCCTTCAGTTTATGGCCATTTTCATGCCCCCTCCCTCCCCCAATATATTTCTATCTATATTAAATATAAGTCCCCCATGTGTGATATTCATAAATAGCTGCTGATGGTTCCTCTGGGTGGTGGAGAAAAACTCCAATTTCTTTTGCATATGAATCACTTCACTGATCTGAGCAGAAAGGCAGCAGCCACATCGCAGCCCTGCATCGATTCTCCTGGCAAGAGGCTTTAAATCCTCCTGGAGGTCGTAACTGATGTCATTGCTGTGTGGTGACACACATGCAGCAATGAGCTCTTGCTTCCACTGGCTCCTCTCAGCTTTTCCAGCATAATCCTGCATTCCAGAAACCATGGAGTGGTCCTGCCACTGTGGCCATACCACTGGGAATCACTTTGTGTCATTCAGCCAAAGGAAGGGAGTTGGTGAGCAAAAGAGTTGAAGGAAACACAGAACAAGGTAAGAGCAGGAAATGAATTTACTGCTCGCCAGAAAGGCTGAAGGATCGATAAAAACTACAACTGCCTTTTGAAACCCTCCAGACGATTTAGATGGAGCCATTTGATACAGGCATTCAGAATTCCAAGGACAACAGAGAATCCCAGAGTGGTTTGGGTTGGAAGGGACCTTCAAGGCCATCCAGTGCCACCCCCTGCCATGGGCAGGGACACCTTCCACCAGCCCAGGTTGCTCCAAGCCCTGTCCAGCCTGGCCTTGGACACTTCAGTGGGGCAGCCCCAGCTTCAACCTCTTAAATTATTTTTTTTTATAATTTGTATTTAAATTACTTTGCAGATACTTCTCTCAGGACCTCTAGAGGCCATGCTGTTATTTTGTGCATGAGGGGACTGGGTGGCTTCAGTATCTCTCATTCCCAGGGACAAGAGGCCACATCACGGGGTGTTAAGTTCTTGAAAACCATTCCTGGCTCACTTGGATTGTGGTGCAGCTTTAAAAACCTTTATCTTTGTGCTTTTGCCGAGAGTTATTGTTGCTTCCTTTAGTTCTCTTAGCAGAACAGGTGGCCTTATTCTTTGGTGTCTTGGCAGATTTCCTCTTAAGTCTTATTTTAGCGAGTTGAAAGGGGAACAGGGCACAGGGCACTTTCTGAAGCTGCATTCACTGAAGATTTATTCCCACCAGTGTTGTGGAGTCTGGAATAGTTACTCCAGGATTCTTTGCTTTTTCAAAGCAATTACAGCTTCTTGGTTTCTCAATCTTGAAGTGGGAGATGTTGTCCTATAAAAGAATATAACCAGGAGAAGCACTGAAGTGTGGAGAGAAGGATCCCAGGTTTTATTCCCTCCCCCAGGATATACCCACTTTGTCTCTCAGGTTTTACCGGAATTTGTGAGGGCTTGGAAAGATGAAAACACAACATGGTCAGCTCTTTTCATCATGGAGTCGTAGGTGGTTGAACAGAATTGCTGCATGGTGAATTTGGAGCCTTATTAACCCCCTCATTCCCCCAGCCTTGTCCCTCTTCCTGTATCTTTGAGTGACGCCTCACCCACAGTGCCTGGTGAGCAGATGTAGGGATGCTGCACTGCTGCAATTAGGTAATGCTTTTCCTGCTTTTACATATGTTTTCTGTAATAACAGCCGAAAATGGACACAGCCTGTTTTTTTCCTGCTCTGTGAAATCAATAGAGGCCTAATTTTTTTTTTTTTTTTTTTTTTTTTTTTTTTTTTTTTTTTTACGTTTGGTTATTACTAAATACATTTAAAAGGCTTTGTGTTTTGTCACCAGTGTGGGCAGGGAGACAGTTATGTGTGCTGGAGGAAAAACTGAGCACTGATCTTGCAGGTCTGGCTGTGTCACCTCTGTCACACCATGTCTCTGTTTCCATTAGCTGCAGGACACTCTGAGTAATCAGATTCCCCAGTGACTTGGCACTGGGACACTTTCCTTGCTTGCTCTTTTCTCGGTGTGTGATTCATTGAGTTTTGACTGGGGCCTTGGGAGGGTGACTGGAGCTGTGCTGGAGCACTGGGATTGCTTACTGGGAGTAGCTGCAGGAAGACCAGAAGAGATGCTTGTTCCAAGTCTCTTCCACCTCCCTGTTTTCTAATTACGTGTTTGAATTTCTCCCTGCTCAGCTCCCCTGTAATAAAACAGACACCCTCAGGTTCCACGACCCTGATCTCGGTCTCTTCTGATAAAGGTCTTTAAATGATCTTTCCATTAACGTTTTTAGCAAACATTGCTGGAGGATTGCTTTTAAGGACCTAGCTACATTTGAACTCTATTTTTATTTGAAGTTTGACTGAGCCCAGGTATTGCAGGATGCCCTGTGCAGGTTGGATTGTGACCCTGATCTCCTTGAAGCTCCCCTGGTAACACTTTGGACATCATGCTATAAATAACTAACGACTTCCCAACCATAATTAGTTTCTTTATTGTCCTCTGAATAATGTGCGAAGCAGGTGTGAGCTCCACATCCCCTTCCAGCAGGATTTCCAGCTTGGAGAGGCAGGTGCACCTTCTGGCTGTGCTGAGCATTTCTTGCTCCAAGGGGAGGTGTTTTGGTGGCAAACCCTCTGTGCTGCCCTGTGGGTGAGGCTGGGCAGAGCTGGCCTGGGCTCTCTTGGGCACTGCTTTGCCACACCAAGGCACCATTTCTCCTCTCTGCTGGCTGCTGGAAATGGATGATGGACGAGGTTGTGCCACCAAGATGGTCAGAGGGACGGACCACCTCCTTCAAGGAAAGGCTGGGAGAATTGGGATTGCTCAGCCTGGAAAGGAGAGGGCACCAGGGAGACCTAATTGTGTCCTTCTCATGCCTGTATTAGCCCACAAAAAACATGGGAGAGTGTTTCCAAGTGCCTGGAGTGCCAGGACAAGGGGAAGTGACTTCAGAGGGCAAGGTTAGATGGGATATTGGTAAGAAATTCTTCCCTGTGAGAGTGGAGAGGGGCTGGAATTGAATTCCCAGTGGAGCTGTGGCTGCCTCATCCCTGGGAGTGTCCATGGCCAGGTTGGATGGGGCTTGGAGCAACCTGAGCTGGTGGAAGGTGTCCCTGCCCATGGCAGGGGGTGGCTCTGGAGGATCTCTAAGGTGCCTTCCAATCCAAACTCAGATTTCTAATCCCAAATTCTATGAATTTAGGAAAGTAGTAAATCCACATAAGACTTGGAGTCTTTCCTGCCAGTTTTCTTCATTTCAGGCTCTCTTTGAAGGAGGTGGCACACACTGGGATCCGATGGCAGTGTTTTCTGCTGGGTCTGTGCCATCTGGGTAGCTTTTGTTCTCTGAACATGCCTTTAGGCAGCCTGTAGTAACCAAAATTTGCTGTTCTTGATCCTTGTCCAGCCACCTTTTAAATTCTCATTTCATTACAGTGAGCTGAGGGCGTCTCAGCACTCTCTGCACCTTTTGGGGAGAAGTTAATGAAAGCTATAATGAAATCCTTGGATTAAAGCCTCCATGGTGGAGCAGGTTCCATGAAGGGATCCAAACACTTGGCTCTGTCTCTCAACCCAGTCAAAATTAGCATGGCTGAGTGTTTGAACACTTCACTTGCTGGGCCCTGATGGTTGGGACACATTGGTGGGACTGAAAATGTTTTCAGGTTGAGTTCTCCCTGAGCAAGCACATGGTGAGTCCAGATGGGGCATCTTCACCTTCCAGCTGCTGGCCTGGGAAGGGCAGGACAAGACTGAGATGGATGGAGCAGTGCAGTGCCTTGGGCAATGTGACAGAAAAGCTGCTGGAAGGAGACAAAATGATCCTGAGAGAACTGGCAGGGAAATAAAGGAAAAAAAGCTCAGCGAAATGGTGTCAAGAGTACTTGTTTTTGCCTTGGATCATGAGGCCAGATGAGATCATTTGTGTAAGAGGAGATCACCGTGGAGGCCGTGTGGTTTCGCTGAGTAAAGTCTTGTTTGCTTGAGCTGGAATGAATTCTCAAAACCACTTTTCTTGCGTAGTTTGATCTTGTAGCCATCAGTTCTTGTTTTCTCCCTTGCCTGTTAGTAGGGAAGCTGTGTTGCAAATACAGGGCCTTGTAGATGTGATCTTGTTGCCTCTTGCCATCTGAAGAGAGCTTGGATGTGAACAGATGTGGTGGCTTTTTAAATCAGTTGTCCTTAACTTAAAACTTTCTGGCTTGGGGATGGATCATTGACCCTCATCCCTCTGTTTTTTAACAAGGCTTTGAAGTGATGTTCTAATTCCAGCACTGTCTTTCCTCAGTGATCTAAAAGCATTTTTGTCGCTCTCTTTTTAAAAAAAACATAAATCCCAGTACTGTAACTGTGTCCTGTATTCTTTTGTGTCTGCTAAATATGGTCCCAGTGTTGTGTGTTTCCATGCTTCCCTTTGCTATCAGTACCAGTGAGGCATCTTGCTGTCACTGATGTCTCACTACTTTTTGTCCCTTCATTCAAGGTTTATTTAGGTTTTTGTTCCTGCAGAAACTACACAGAATTCCTCCTGTTCCTGGTGTGCCCTTTGAGTTGCTCATCACCTGGGACATGGTTTGTGTGCTCGCTGTGTGAGAACCCTGCTGATGGTTTGGTTGAGAACGTGTTGGGTGCCAAAGGTTTTTTTCAAAAAGAGTTACCTTGGAGCATTTAAACACTAAAAAGAAAAATAATTAATTAATTAATTTCAATTTAGACTAGGGAAAAAAATCTAACATACACAGAAGGTGCTGAAGTGTTTTGCAGTTCTGACATGCCTGGCTCTGCCATGAGAGGGATTTATTGTGTCTTGCCCAGAGAAGCTGTGGCTGCCCCGTCCCTGGAAGTGTCCAAGGCCAGTTTGGACGGGGCTTGGAGCAACCTGGGCTGGTGGAAGGTGCAGGGATGGGACTGGATGATTTCTAAGGTCCCTTCCCCCCCAGCCAGCCTGTGCTTCTGTGATTCCTTTGGGTTTGTGTCAGCAGATGAGATGAATTGCGAGGCCTCCCTTTTCCAGCCAGATTACTAAAGGTGCCTGCATAATTCCCTTTAACCCACAGAGGTGATAGTTGTCCCGTGAAGTTTGCACAGAGGTTGTGTTGATGCCAGTGGGAGTCTTGCTAAGATCAAAGGTGGTGTGCCCTAAATTCATGCTGTCCTTTAGACCTTAATTACCAGTGCACTTTGGCTCCATTCCCAGGAATGACACCTGTGAATTTGTGGGAGAGTGAACAGCATCCTGTGCTCAGAGATGGGGTTTTCATGTGTGGGGGTCCTTGTCCAGAGTAAAATGGACTTTCCATTTGTGTTTACCTCTTGTAAACTTTTGAGCACAGAGCTGTGAAACCGAACTGGGACTTTGTTGAAGAATTCCTTGGATGCTTCTTTCTTGGCTCAGATGCTCTTGCCCCTTCTTCCTTGTCTCCTTTTGCCGTGCCATCTGCCTGTCATCTGCTTTCTCACTTCTCTGACCTATTTATGAAATATGTCTGCACAACCCCTTTTGCAGTGGCTGCAAAAGTGTTGGAGTGTTGGAATTGTGGCCAGACTTATTTCCTCTTCCTCTTTGTTCACTTTGTCAGGTCCAGCCTGTTGGATTCGGTGGATATCTCTGGTCTTGTCCTGAATTTATGTAGTGATTTCAACCCCGGGCTTGCAGAGAATTTTCTGGTCTTGGCGAGGCAGGACACAGCAACAGGGTTTGGGATTTGTCTGAGTCCTGGCAGGAGATGGGGTTGGGTTTGGGTTGCAGTTCTTGCCTGTCTGAGTTCAACTCTCACAAAGAGAAACTTTATTTACGAAGCTCTGGACAGTGATTTCATTGTCCCAGGACTGCTGGGCATGAAGGGGCACATTGAGGCTCTGTCACAGGGCCAGGTTTGAGTCCACACCTGTCAGTGGGCAGCAGGCAGCCACAGTCTCCTGCAGTTGTGGTTCTCCCCCTTCTCACACTGAAGGATTAAGGCTGGGATCTGCTGCAGCTGGTCTTAAACTGAGCCCAGCAGCAGCCTCTGGAAGCAGGAGGGTCACTGTTGGCACGTGTTGTGATGGGACACCAGTGGGGATGTGCTGCCTTTCAGAGAGTCACACAATGGTTTGGGTTGGAAGGGACCTTAAAGCCCATCCAATGTCACCCCCTGCCATGGGCAGGGACACCTTCCACCAGCCCAGGTTGCTCCAAGCCCCGTCCAACCTGGCCTTGGACACTTCCAGGGCTGGGGCAGCCGCAGCTCCTCTGGACAATGTGTGCCAGGGCCTGCCCACCCTCCCAGGGAAGGATTTCCTTCCAGTATCAAATCTAAACCTGCCCTCCTTCAGCTTAAGGCCGTTTTCTTCCTCTTCATATTCTAGAAAAAAATCCAGTAAATTGCCAGCAGTCCTCCAAATCTATCTGTAGAACATGTTCATGGTAAAGTTGGAGCTTAATAACTTGGCATGTTCCAGTCCAGGACCTCGTGTCCCACCTGGCAACTCATCTGGCAAGGAGGGAGTGCTTGGAGTGGGGGAGATTTTCATGCCTTGTATAAATGGTTGAAAAAAACCTCAATGTAATTGGAGTTATGCGGTGCCATACCCATGGGAAACAAAGCAGGAGGGTTGGATTGGTTCTGGGAAGGGTATTTTATTGTCCACACTTGCCTGGTTGAGATAGCAAAGGAAAAAAACCTGGGAGAGAGAGGAGGAAAGAGCAGTGCTGATAAGGCGGCTCCTTTCTGGTTTCCTGCCTGCACAGTGGGAATGGATCTGTCCTGGCAGTGATGGCTCTGAGGCTGAGCATCTCTGTTCACACATTCATGTGCATTCAGTTCCAAATAATCATAAAATAACAGGATAGTTCGGGTTGGGAGGGACCTTAAAGCCCATCCAGTGCCACCCCCTGCCTTGGGCAGGGGCGTCTTCCACTAGCCCAGGTTGTTCCAAGCCCCATCCAGCCTCATTTTTTCTCATAGTTAAATGTTCCATAGGCAGAGGTGGCTGTGAAAGAATGGCAGAATTTTCCAAATTTCCTGGATTTCCCAGCCCCCTCAGGATAGGGGCTTTCTCAGCAAATATATCTAGGAAATTTTGCCACTTCCTTTGAAACTATTTGTCCAACCTCGAGTGCTCTGAAACCAGAGCTTTGGGGGAGGGGTGGATTGGAAAAACAAAACAATAAAAAAGGCAAAAAAACCCACAAAAAACTACCAACTGAGAAACCCTTGATGCAGCTTACTGTAGATCAGATCGTGTTTTCTTTTTTACTGCAGGCTTGATAGTAAATGTATTCAGGATTACTAAAGGAGAGGAATAACGGCAGCTTTTTGGGTTATTTCGTTTGTGGGTTTTTTGCCTTTTTTTTTTCTTTTTTCTTTTTTCTTTTTT
>VWZG01000384.1:0-44131 GCA_013396735.1 Grallaria varia | reverse complement strand
TTTTTTTTTTTTTTTTTGAGACGTTGAGGAAAGAAAATGGAGCACAAGGGGACAAAAAGAATTGCTGAACAAAGCATGTCCTTTCCCCAGCTTTAGGGAATAGCTGGAGTGTCTCTGGGAAGAACCTGAGCTGCAGAGAGGGAAGGAGGAAACATCCAGGAGCGTGTCACCAAGTGGTGACATGGGAATGGCTGCACAGCCCTGCACCCCAAATCCCCACAGCACACACCTCGTGTAGCTGAACTAATAAAAAGCTGAAACAGCAACTTACCTGCAAGTTCCTACATGAGTGCATTGTTAACCTGTAGCTGACCCCGTTGCTTTTAATCTCAAGAATTGAAACAAAGCCCATTTAATCATTCCTGAACTTGTGTTTGTGACACATATTTTGCTCCAGAAGAGCCTGGCAGTTGGGCTGGGGGGAGGCAGCTGTAGGATCAGCAGTGCCACAGTGTGAAAACCCTCCCTTTATTCTGCTTTTCCTCACCCACCTCCCCTCTGCTTGGGAGGGAACGCTGGCCTGATCAGAGGGAGCTTTTTTGGCATGTGTTTAATTAATTAAAAGAAAGAAGGTAGTAAATTGATGGTTACAGTGGAATGTCTTCTGTGATGCTGAAACTATTCCGCTCTAAAGCCTGGGACAGTAAATACACTGCAGATAACAGCTCCTCTTGAGGATGAGCCAGAACTCCTCTGGCCATGTTGGAGATGAGAAAAAGATGTCAAGTACCAGGGCCAGGATCAAACAACAGATCTGTGGTGGAGCACAGAATTAGCAGAGTCAGGACTGGAGGCCCAGCCTTGAGCCTTTTAAACCATAAAACCTTCCACCCTCCTCCTCTTACAGAAGGATGACAGCCCTCAGTCAGGATTCCATAGTGGAAGTGTCCTGTTCCCCATAAGGGAAGGTCTTCCTGTGTGATGCAACAGATAAATTCAAGTATCAGATTCCCACCATGGATATACCAACATGGACTTTGCTCTGAGCTTCTTGCCCTTCTTCCTTTTTTTGGCTGTCCTTCACTTTTCTCCCTGGCTGGATGTGGATTTCCTCCTCGGAGCCTACCTGGAGTTAATCCCTATATCTCTGCTCTCAGGGATAGTTCACATTTTCTGTCCATCCTGTGGGCTGATGCTTTTTGTCTCTGGGAGAAATGCAGCTGCACACTTGTGACTTCATGTATTTATCCCAGAGTTCATCATTTAGAGGTACAAACAGGTCAGGAGCTGAGGGGGTGATGCCTGAGGAGTTGGAGTCAAAATTACACATCAGCAAGAGGTTTATACCCTTTGGGCTGTGCACTTTGAATGGTGTAACTGGTAACAAAATGGGAACAAAAATGTATGTGGCATTTAGTGGGACACACTGGCATGCTGATAATTTGCCAGGAGAACTGGAGGGGAAATCCAGGAGTTGGTTCTCTGGCCTGTTAACTTTTAAGCGGGTGTGTGAAACACTTGGAAATCACATCATTCGGTTCTGTGCCCTTCTGTCAGTCCAGAGTGGAAGGGAGTTAAAGGTTAAAGAAAAAGGGTTCAGTAAAAGCTGTGTTTCATATAAAACTACTATTATATACTAAGCTAAGACCTCTGTGGCTTGTTTGTTGGTGTCTTATGAAGACCTGCATCCAGCTCAGGAGAAATGCAGGGATGTTTTGCTTTGTGTGGAGTTTTGGACATGCTGGTGGGTGTTTGCTCTGGCTGTGTGACCTCTCTGTGGTCTGAACAGAAGAGGGGGGAGCGTATTTTAATTTTAAACTGAAGCTCATATCCTGGAATTCTTTTGTCTGAAGTACTGGACTGAAACTAAGTGAATTTTTGGAGAGAGGCAGGTTTGGGGATAGGACAGGCAGCACTGAGGTCACATCTCCCTGTGCCTGTGCTAATGGCCGCCCACCCCGTGGGGAGACTTGGAGTGAGGAAACCCCTGTAGCCAATTTTTTTCTCATCTGTGCATGATGGTTGTTTCAGTGTAGAAGCTGCAAACGTGCTGTAAATGATGATTGTAGTAAAGAATTTATTGTTTTCCCGAGAAACTCTGGTTTCAGGAACCTACTTCATTACCCTTCACATCTGATGTGAGCAAGGGGGTGCCTGCAGGTTTTTGCCTTTATTTAAAGGGAAACCTGTGTCTGAAATTTGGTGCAATTTGGGGATGATCGAGCGGAATAAGCTTTCCACTGGAGAAGAGGGCACCACAAAGCAGCCGGTTCTCCTTGGCAGCCTCTCCCAGGAATTTGGGATCTCGTGCACCAACTGCAGTTTGTTGCAGTGTGAGTGGTTCCCATCACAGCGTAACCATTGCCACCTCAGCTCTGCACACTCGTCCGTGTCCCTCTTCCTTCCCCCTCCAGAGCTCTCAGGGTTTGAATAACCCCGTGCTCTTTTTCAGGAGAGTAAATAGCGGTTCTGTAAGTTTTAAACATTAAGGTCTTTGTGAGCCCCCAGCGAGCAGCAGAGGCCTCCTGTGGACAGAACTATGTTTGGGGGAGGCCCTGATGTGACAGTGCCCTGGGTTGTGCTGGAGGGTGGTGGGTTGGCAGCTGAGACTGGTCCTCTGTGCCCAGGGCACAGGTGGAGCTCCGGCAAAGAGCCCGTCCTGCTGTTCCTCTGCTCCTGCCACTTGTGCCTGGAGTATTTTGTCCTCCTCCCAAAGGGCAGGCAGTGCTTCAGCCAGGGTGGAGGGGAGGATGTGACCCACAGGAGCAGCCCTCAGATGGCTTGCCAAGTGAAGCTTTGGCTCCTTTTTGTCTCGGTCACTTCCTAGCACATTGTCCACATTTTGTCATTGGGCTCCTCTTACCTCTGCCATGTGTTTGGGGAAACGCTCCCCTTTTTGGCTGTCCTGAACAGCTTGGCAGCCCCCAAAATCAAAGTTTATCCAGCACAGAGCACACATTATTGGTTAGGTGTGTGTGCTGCCAACACACCCTGCTCTGCTGAGCTTGGCAGCTCCCACTGGAGCCGGGTATGGACCCGCTTTGGAGGGACTTACATGGGCAAGGTTGATCCCAGCTCAGCAGTGACACTTCTCCCAGTGCTGTGGCACTGCCCAGCCCTGCTGTGGGATGCACAGACAGCCACAGGGCACTGCCTGGCTCTGCTCTGGCTCGAAGCAGACTTTGTGCTACTTAAATCAGCAGTTTATTGCAGAATTTAATTGTTTCTGGCAACCACGTTCAGAAGATAGTAAGGGTTGAAATAGCGGCTCTTAAACTGCGCTCTGTGGGCCCGTGCAGAGGGATTTGCAGACTCATTAATAAATGAGCTTTTTGATGGGAAACCTGATAAAGGAGCCAGGAGTGCCCGAGAAATTGTTGACAGACGTCTGTGTGTGTGACAGAGGGAGGTGGCAGGTCGAGTCGGTCGGTTGCATTCAGATGAGTTGGGAAGCTCCCTGAAAACCTTTCATTAGTGACATTCATTAGTGGCCAGAGTTACTCTTCTGGAAGATTCTTCGACCTGGTCAGGGCTCGGCCCTTTCTTGGAAAGCAGAGATGCTCTTTTGTGTCTCCCATTTGCTGTTTGAATCCTGTGTTTCTTCAGCCCTTTGTACGCTGGAGCGTCTGTGATAAAAGGGGTTTCACGTGGCTGAACAATGCAGATTGTGCCTTTCTTCTCCTCGTGGAAGCAAAACTGGGGTTTCACAGCCTTGTTTTGTCCAGCTTCAGCTACCCCCAGGGCAGCTCTGCCCAAAGCGGCTTCCCCCTGTGCCCCAAACCAGTGGCTTCCCCTGCATCCCCGCAGGGACCTCAGGTTTGATCCAGAGTCATGAAACCTTTCTGCATCCTTCACTGTGGAAGTGCTAATTCCATAATTTATACCTTCTGATCCATCCTGGTGCTCCATGGCCACTTCCCTGCCACCTTCCTCTGTGGCTCTGAGCAAAACTGAACATCGTGTGACTCACATCTGTCCCCTCTTGTTGTCCCTCTCCCTTTCTGTTTCTCACTGGACTTTTTCCACACTCACGTACTACACAGCAGCCCTTCAGCCAGGATTATTTCATTATTTCTTAGATAAAGGGCTTGGAGGCCAGAAACCTGTTATTTCTCTGTTAACTGGAAGAGCTCTTTGGATTGAGAGAGGAAACTTCTCTTGGATCAATGGCAGAAATAGCACGGCTGCCCCTTCCCCTCGCTATATGACTTGCAGATTTAATACTGATGTGTAGCTTTATCTTTGCTCTGTTTTAGCCTAGAGGGGTGGTCTTTGCTGGGGACCACCTTAGGAGAGGCCTGGGGAAGGGCGTGGATTGAGAGGGGCTGCAGAGGAGCCAAGCATGGACACTGCAAAGGGAGTATCTGCAGCTCCAGTGGGTGTTTTCTTTCTCTGAAAGACCTGGTGTTCTTGTTGCTGTGAGCAGGGATCACCTCCCCACGCTTCAAGCCCCCCAAAAAGGTGTTTCATTTTTCCTACAACTCTGAAGCAACTGGGATTGAAGGCTGGAAATCAGGGCAGGCCCCCGAGTGAGCGGGCACGAGATGGGATTGCACACGTGCATCTTGCTCCTGCTGCTCCCCTGGAAGGCTGGGAAGCAGATTGCTCCTCCCTGGAAGGCAGGGAGACCTGGACTGCACCTGGTGGGGGAATTCTTACTACTGACGCTGTGTCTGCTGCTTCAGTGCCCCCAAAAATCCCCCAGTTCTCCTTTACTCCCTGCCCAGCCCATTTCAGCCGTGTTTGGCATTGATGAGAACTTCTGCTTTGGCTGGAAATCCTCTGTGGCTTTTACCTTCTTTGTCCTGAGGTCACTGGATGGTCCAAACCATTGTGTTGTTTCAGGTCATAGGATGGTTTGGGTTGGAAGGGACCTTAAGGAGCACCCAGTGTCACCCCTGCCATGGGCAGGGACACCTTCCACCAGCCCAAGTTGCTCCAAGCCCTGTTCAGCCTGGCCTTGAATAATTCCATGGTTGGGGAGTCAAAACCACTCTGGGCTTCTCGACTTCTGCCTTTGTGTGAGCTTAAAATTCTCCTTTCTTTAATGAGTGGTGAAGAAGACTGGAAAAAACCTTTTTCAGGTACTTTTGTGAGGAGGATTTAGGGCTTTTGTGCTCCAGCTACAGAGCAGAGCTTAATTTTGTGATGCTTAGAGCTGTGTTTGTAAATACAGACTTTGTGTTGGAATTCTGCATTTGGGGCTGTGTTTGCAAAGCTGCCTCCTCTTCCTCCCAGGACATGAAAGAGAAGATAAGGAGGGTGAGGTCATTCCAGCAGTGCAGAAATTTCCCAGGCCTGGAGCTGAGCCTGCTCCAGTGCAATCACTTACCCTGAAGGTTCATTTTGATCTGGGGCTGCAGAACCTGTGGAGTTAAACAAAAGCCCCCCCTTCCCTCTGAGCCATGACAAAACACCCTTTGACCTCAGGTCTTAAGGGCTGCATAATAAGAAGTGAAGAGGCTGAAGCTGCTTTTTCATCCCTGGAAAGATGGGAGTATCCAGTGCTGCTCACTCCTGGCTCTTGGTACTTAAGTGGGTGAGGGGTGGGGGAGAAGAGGGAGACTCCACATCTCCTGCACGCTGAACCAAGAGGGAACTGAAAGCAGGTTTTATTTGTCGGCCTGCTCACTGCAGTCCTGGGTTGATGGGGATCAGAACTGCCTTACATGAAAAGTTTCTGCATCTTGTGTCAGTCTCTGGAGAGCTCTATTGTTGGGAAGTTTGGTAAATACTGAAGGAATAGTCATATTTTCCAAGGAGTTCTTTGCTTCAAGAGTAACTCCACTTTTTTCTTGGATATCCCATTTGGAGAGTGTTTTGCTGGTGCTGCCTGAGTGGGAAATCTTTGGGACACTGAGACAACTGTCGTGGCACTTTTTTAGATCAAGTTGAAGGCCAGGAAATAACCTCAGGTGGTGCCTTTCTCTTCGTGGCTTGAGCTGGAAGGTTTGAACTTCCTGGAGAATAATTACATAAATTCTGCCCTCAGTAAACTCTTCTGACCAAGGAAAAGCATGTCCCAAGTAAGTCCTGTTCCAGGCTGGTGTTGTGTTAAAGCTGTTCACTAAAGCTGAGTCTCCATCCTTGCCCTGGCAGTAATTTAATGTAGTTTCTGTATTACGGAATATTGATTTACTGTGGAGCATAAAAATGTGCCGTACTCAGCAGAAGGGCCTCTCCAATTGTTATGCTCCAAGAACACTGCTGCTAAGGAATGTGAAATAAATTTTCCCTTTTAACAATGGGCCCTGATTTGCATAGTCTCCATTCTTGTGTCCCCGGGGATTGTGGCACTAATGGGCTGCAGCGAGCTCTCCCCCACTTGGGCACCAGACTCCTCTCTTTGCACACATACAAAGGGCTTTGCTGTGCAACAAGTGTAATAACTTTTCAAACAGTTCACTCCGTGCTGTAATTGTCTCCTCTCCACCGTGCACTTAGTTTTGTTTGAAGAACTTGGGACCCTGAACACCCTCTTCCTTCTCTTCTTTGATGTTTTAACTGCATTAATTTCAGGGAAGCTTGTTTTTGTCACATCATCCTGTCCTGACAAGGGTGTGGTGGTCTCTTGGTGCTGAAGGGGCACCAGGAGGTGGGAAGTGGATGGTTTGCTCAAAGATTACCTTCTTGGGAAATACAGCTGCTTCAAGTCGTGGCTGTCCCAGCCCAGCCTCCTGGACACACCTGGACTGGTGGAAGGTGTCCCTGCCCATGGCAGGGGGATGGAATGAGATGATCTTTAAGGTCCCTTCCAACCCAAACCATTCTGTGGTTCTGTGACAGAGTGTCCCAGCATTGACTTTATAGTGTTTCCTAGTGAGAATGCTGGTTTTCCACAGGGATGTGTTGTCTTGTGGTCTTTGCTGGTACATCCATCCACATGCATGGGCAGAGTTTTAGGGTGGAGTTGCAATGTGTGCAATTTGTCTTATTTTAAAGAAATTGAAGAAAATAAATGGCTTGTTATGGTTGGTGCTGGTTGTGCTCATAATGCATCAATGAAGATCAAACCCAGCCTCTGTTATCACTTACTGTCTTCTCTCAGTGAACAGGAGTTGCTGGTCCTTTGCTACTGATTTTGCCAAAGGAAGGTTGTAAATGTCTTGATGAGATCCCACCTTTAATGTGAAGAGGAGGAAAAAAACAACAGCAAAATTTCTGACGGTTTAGTGCCTCTGCTGCTTTCTGCCTTCTGAAAGTGGAAGAAGTTGAACTCTTAATGAAAAATATTGGCCTAAGAAAGTTAATGGGGCCGAATGGGAAACTGCTGTGAGCAAAATCAGAATGTTGATAAAGGGCCTTATTTGGCAAAAAGGAGGATTTGTTGTGAGTTTGAACATATCTATTTTAGGCCTTTTGGGGGGAAAGTGGGCATCTTGGTGCTTAGTTTGTAATGTTGAGAATGGCAGCTTAACCAGAGCTTTAAGGGAGGAATTCCCAGTGGACTGACAGTACACTGCAGTCAGAGCAAGCCTGGCTGTTGAGTCTTAAAAACCTGTGGTGCATGGTACAGTCTCACCTTCTCATTGCTGGATTGCTACACGGGAGTAAGAAAGGGGCTTAATTTCTGGTGTGATGATGGTCAGGCAGAGTCTTCACAGGAGCAGGAAGAGCTGCTCTGCTGTGCCTGCCTCGGTGCTTTGTGAGTGTGGGGAGAACTATACTGAAAAAATGCCTCAATAAATTCTCTTACGAGGTGTTTTTGGGCTGGCTGCTGTGCTGTGCCCCTGCAGAATCAGTGTTCCTGGATGAACAGCCAGCTCGTGGTGTCCACACTCTGCTCTCCACCTTCCCCTTCTCTCCCCACACCTTGCTCCTGGGGCCAAACCAGGATTCAGGCATGGCCCAAAGTACTTGCTGAAAGAATAAAATGCGAGTTTCCAGCCATTGTCACAGAACAATTGTTGCTGCCAAGGGCTGAAGAGCAGCTCGAGCTGGGAATGGCTGTTTTTCAGACCGTCAGCTGAATAAATGCTTGGGGCAGAGCAGAAATGTCACGGTGTAAAGATCTGGGGCACTTGGATCTGAAATAGTGCAAAAGTTCAAACCTACCCCCGACAACCAGCGGGAAGAATTTCAGCAAAGATCTTAAAAGCATTCTGGAATCTAAGAAAGAAAAGAATGAGACTCTTAATTCTGAGTCTGAGCAGAGCTTTCTGCTGAGCTGGGCTGTTTTGCTTTGGACTGGTCTGTGTGCTGCTGAATTCGTGCCTTGGCCGTGAACTCAGTGGAAAGTGAAATCATAAGGGGGTGATGGTCACTGTGTTGTAACCTCTCTATAGTTAATGGTGCACCACGGCATAGAACCCTTACGATTAGGGGTTTTCTGGGCTCCGGGGAAAACTGGGACTCGTTTTCTTTCTTCTTTTAAGCAGATGTCACCTCGGGGTAGCTGCAGAAGCCCATTGAGCCTCTGAGGGGTGACGATGTAGCAGGAGAGGAGAGCAGGAGCTTCAGAGGAACTGGGTGAAGCAGCATTTTTGGAGCAGGTGGCTGGAGCTGCCTCTGTATCCATGCGGAGCGCTTTGGGAAGGTCCTCTCTGCAGCAGTCTTTGGGAATGAGTGAGATGGAGGAAGACAGGAACAATAGTAAGGTGGAATGATGTTGTGCCTTTAAAGCTTATGAAAACAATGAAACAAAAAAACCTAAGCCAAGACAATCTTGGCTTGCTCTCCAGTGCTCAAGTGGTGGTTTCTGGTCTGCGTATTTCCCGCTGACACTTCCGTATCCCTGTGGATTTCCCCATTAATGGAAGGAAGTCAAGTGGAGGCTGACAGGGCAGAGAGGGTGTATTTTTCATCCAGGTTCCTCCTGGAGATCAGCCCCGAGCCAGTGGTGGGCTCTGCCATGACCTCCTTGCCTGGTAAGAGCCAGGAGCTTGTGCTGCAGGTAAACTGAGGCAGAGGAGGGCAGGGAGGAAGGACAGATGGTGGGAAGGTGCCTGACTGCCTGTCCCAGGTGTGGCACAGCCTGAACTGCTGCAGGATCTGCTGTGCCAGGGTTTCCTGCCCGGGCAGGACCGAGTGGGAATAGGAAACTGTGCCAGGAAAGCATCACCCCTTGTCACATCCCACTCTCTGCCTGGTATCTGGAGTGGCTGCTCCCGTGTCTGTGTTTGGCAGGTGTCACCTTGGTGTCACTCTCTGGGTGTTGCTTAAGTCATGCTGTTGGACTGGGACAGGGGACAGGAGCGTTAACTAATTTCCCTGGGGACCTTGGGATCCAGTCTGGTGCCTGCTGGCACACATTTGGTCCTGGCCATGGTTTGGTTCCTCTTGGCTTGGCATGGGTGAGATGGACACAGTGAGAGGGAGTTGTGGTGGAGCTGCTGCTGTGTGAACAAAACATACTGACCCTGCATGGGAGCTGGTGCCCGAAATCCCACAGGTCCTTCTGGGTGGTCGGGCACTGACCAGGCTCCCCAGCGCAGTGGGCACAGCCCCAAGGCTGCCAGAGCTCCAGGACAACACTCTGAGGGACAGGGTGGGAATGTTGGGGTGTCTGTGCAGGGCCAGGGCTTGGACTGGATGGTCCTTGAGAGTCCTTTCCAACTGTGGACATTCTGTCAGTTTGCTCGTGGTGTTTTTAGGGTCACCATCCAACGAGATGATGTTTATCACATCCTTCCAGCTTGCAGAGCCAAAACCTCCTGAGGGATCCACTCTGCTTTTGGGGCACCGTTCTCCCATTCCCAGGCTTCGTTGAGAGCTGCCCCATGTTCCTCTCGAGGTTCACGTGTTTCCACTGGGGATGTGGATGGGACTGGAGAAAGGGCCAGCAGAGACAGGGCGAGTGACTCAGCGTCACTGTGAGTCACTGCTGCTGTGCACCACTGCAGGATCCAGCCCCTGGGGCTGTGGGCTCCGAGCTGTTCCATCGGGATGAAGTGTTGTGTCATAGTGTGTGCATCACGCACCCGGCCTCATGTGGCCCCTGGGGCTGTCTGGAGCTTCACCTCCACAGGGTCATGGAATCCTTTAACTTGGAAAAGACCTCTTAAGATCATCAGGTCCAACCTTTGGGTGGTGGGTGATGCTTTAGAACTGATTTGGAACCTTAACTCTGTGCCTGGAGCACGGCCAGACCCTGATTGTGGCACGGGGGGTGAGGACTGACCTTACAGTTCCAGCAGGGTTGTTGTGAGCTCAAAACAGGGGGTAAATAAACTGATGATTTTTAGTTTCCTGTTGAGAAACCGAGTACATCTTGTTTTCTCTGTGTGTCTGTGTGTGCCTCCGTAGAATTTGCTGGGTTATTCCTGCCCACTTGTTGAGATTCCTCTCAAGTGGCACATGTTTTTCAAAATAGTACATTAAAGGGAATCAGAGAATCCCCAAAGGGTTTGAGTTAGAAGAGATCTTAAAGATCGTCCAGTTCCACCCTCTGCCACGGTCAGGGACACCTTCCACTAGACCAGATTTCTCAGAGCTTCTCCAGCCTGAGTTTAAGGATAGTTTAAGTTTCGTGGAGTGGCTTGTTTTTACTTCCTTTTCTGAGAAGTAACTTCTTTGCACTTCAGAAGTGTAAATCCTGTGAAGATAAGCCTGATCCTGAGGTATGGAGATGGTGGTGATGATGTTCAACAACATAAGTGATCTCCTGACTTCCATTTCAGGGGGAAGCTTTCTCAAAGGGTGGATTCCAATGCGTTTTTGTTATGCAGCTTCTAAGGGAGTTAAAATTGTGGTGAGTCACAGTACAGTGTGTTTGTGGGCAGGATGGGCTGAGGGTGGTTTGGTAGCTTTGTTTTTTTCAGTGCCATGAGCAGGTTGGGGGGGGGGGGGATCCCCTGCTCCCCCACCTTGGCACTTGTTTCACTTTGGTATTTTTAATTTCCCTCTTCTGTTCCCCCATCTGTAGGTCTGTTTGAGGATTGAGTTTTGTCCTCATCCAGGGGATTTCTTGCATCCTTAAGTTGCATTTAACTTCCATTAGGAAGGGATTTGTGGATATTTCAGGGAGAGAAACTGCCATGACAGACTGGCCTGGGGCAAAGGCTACAGAGAGGAGGCGAAGGGGAGAATGCCAAGAAATGAGCTCCAGTTTGGAGTATTCCCTCAGGATGAGGGGCTGCTGGGGCACACAGCTCCATGCTGGTGTTGAGCTCTGGGCTGGACATAATTTCTGCAACTACTGTAGTGGAAATTTGGATTCTCCCTCTTTGCCACAGGCTGTGATTTCTGGTCCTGTCATAATTTCTGTGCAGGAGTTCAGGCAGCTGTTAAAAGATCCTGGGTTTTTTGGGGGTTTTTTTGTTTGTTTTTTTTGTTTAATTTCTTCAATAGAAATGAACCAAAGACACCAAACCAAACCTCCCATATCCTGACCCTGTGCCCGTGGAGCAGTTTGAGTGGTTCCTCCACGCCAGAAGGAGGGCAGTTGTGATGAGCTGTGTTTGGATGCACATCATGCTGGTCCCTGGGCCACTGGCCCCTGCCTTCTCCCTTGGGCAGGAGCTTGGCTTAGCCCTGCTCGTGCTTTAGGATTTGTGCTCCCAAATTTCCTCCAAGCAGTGGGGCTTCTTCAGTGGAAATAACTCTTCCCTCCCAGCCTCTGGAGGTCTTGGCTTTCTCTGAATCTGGGAATGAATGAATGAATGAACGAACCGAGGGGAGGTTTGAAGGAGATTCAGCAGTGCCGGGCACATGCTGGGAATACGAGAGCCTTCAAAGCTGCTGGTTCTGTCCAGGGCTGGGGGCGGCTGTTCAGCTGAACAAATTGTTCACTTTGGCTTCTTCACAGGCAGAAATGTTATGAGCAGCTTAGGAGATTGTTCTCGAGCCTTGTGGGGTTTTCTCTTCCTCCCTCGGAGTCATCAGGCGAGTGTGTTTGGCAGAGCTTTAACTCTTGCTCCACCCATCGTTCTGCTTTTGCATTGATCTAAAATGATAACAAAAAGAAGGATAAAAGCTTGGTGGGCTGAGGAATGAATTCCAGGAATACATGGGGACAGGAGGAAGGTGGTAAACAGCAGCTGAGCTGGGTTCAAATCTTGTAGTTAAAGATTACAGGAGCAATTTTAACAAGTTGCATTTGTGTAGTGCTTGGAGATGATGCTTGGAATTGTCTGTGTGAGCAGAGCACGTGGCTTTTTGACCTGGGCATGTCATAGAGCCACAGAAACCCCTTATGGTTTGTGCTGGAAGGGACCTTAAAGCCCATCCAGTGCCACCCCCTGCCATGGGCAGGGGCACCTTCCACCAGCCCAGGTTGCTCCAAGCCCCGTCCAACCTGGCCTTGGACACTCCCAGGGATCCAGGGGCAGCCACAGCTTCTCTGGATACCCTGTGCCAGGGCCTGCCCACCCTCCCAGGGAAGAATTCCTTCCAAATATCTCCAAATCTCTCTCCTTTTAGTTTAAAATAGTCCCCCCTTGTCCAGTCCCTCCATGCCTTGTCCCAAGTCTCTCTCCAGCTCTCTTGGAGCACTTTTAGATGCTGGAAGGGGCTCTCAGGTCTCCCTGGAGCCTTCTCTTTGCATTTCCATGGCCTGGATTTCCAGGGTGTGTGAGCATTGCTGGTGCTGTCCCTACTGTGGGCTCTGACAGCAAATGTCCCAGTAGTGCCCTTTGAGCCCCTCAAAAATAATCAGAGAAAGGGGATGGGAAACTTCTTTTAGCCTAATTTGAATGCTGATATTTTCAGTCTCTGGTGGATCAACAGGAGTTGGTTTAACCATGAGGTTTCTCTTGGCATCTTGTTCAGGAGTCGGCATCGCACCGGTATGGACACGAAGAGTTTCACTGTGTTCCCACTACTGACCTTGCCCTGGCACTGCTGCCTCACGGGGCTAACACAAGGAAAATACACAGAACTGTAACGTGGAGATTTGCCCTTTAATAGAGTTGATGGCTCAGTGTTGTAAATGTCATATTTGAAACTGCTTTTTGTGACCTGTTGGCAGGTTTTGTCCCTGCTGAGCATCCCAGGTGGGAGCTTGGCTCTGCTGTGCCCTGGTCTCTGGCAGCAGGATCCCACTTTAGTTCAGGGCATTTCATCGAGTGCTGGTGCTTGGGCAGCTCCTGGAAAGGCACAAAATGAACTTGTGAGTGTTTTGGCAGGGGTGGGATGAGCTGAGTACTGAGCTGGGAAGAATAAAGCAGCTTGTGCTGAGATTTTGGAGCGGAATCAGAAGTGGGACGGGACGGTGGCTCTCCTGTGGCTGCCAGTTGGCTGCTGCAGGCTGAGATGTGTCACTGAGGAGGGGATCTCACACGTGGGTTTCTTGGTTCCTCACGGAGAGGACAGGCATGTGAAGGGCCTTGTGGGGTGGTTATCAATCCAGAGCCGACCAGCCGGGGTGCTGGGAGCGGGTCATGGCAAAGCAGTAGCACCCAGCCTGACAACCCCCTGACAGACCCAGTGTCTGGTGGACCCTCAGGGGATGGACGTGGACAGCAGCTCTGGAACAATCCCAGGGTTTCAGTGTGGGCCGTGCCTTTGGTGGGATGGCAACAAGTCAGTGCTGGGGGTGGGATTGGACAGTCCAAGCAAAGGAGAATTTGGCCGTACAGCACAGGAGGAGATCAGGATGGAGCCTTCATGAAGAACAAGCTCCAGGCAGTTGCAGAGGAAGCTCCATGGACATTGTTGTACAATCTCCACTCCCTTCCTTCCCCCTCAGACAGCGGAACGCTGACCCAGCTGTGTCTCAGATGGGTGTTGGTGCCCAAACCCTTCTCCCCACCATTGAGGATTGTCAAAGTGGAGCCCCAGCTGGAGTCACCTGCATTTCTTCATTCCCAGTGCTGCAGCCTCGCTTGGTGGGCACATACTCATTGTCTCCTTCAAGAGATGTCCCATTGTGGACCTCATGGGCTCTGTCCTGATGCCACGGTGAGGCTCCTACATGGAATGGGCTGACACCTTCCCAGCTTGCCTCTGGCAGGGACAGAGTCTGGGTGTGTGTCTTTAGGGAGAAGGTCTCAAAATCCAGAGCTGGGGGGATTTTTTTTCTGTCGAAAGCTGTGTAGGAGAGGGGAGAGTAAACACAGCATGGCCTCTGGGTTGGTAGGTGACTGCATTCCTGGGGACAGCAGAGCCCTTGGGAACATGCCAGTCAGTGGTGGAGGAGGGGAACCATATGGAAAGTGCCTGGAAAGCTGGAGCTTAGTGCCTCATGTTGTGGCATTAATCTGTGTCTGTGCTGGGTGGGAGAGGCCGGCTGTGAGCATCCGAGGGCTCTCGGATCCTGGGATGTGCATTCCTTGGTTCCCAGTGAATCCCTCCCGTTGCTGTTCCACCTCTCAGGCTGCTTGGCTGCCTGCAAAGCTTTTCAGTGTTCCTGTGTTGCTGTTCCCTCTCTCCTGGCATCGCCTGTTCCTCCCAGCGGGGCCTGTTATTCCTCACTGAGCATCCAGATGATTTGGGTTTGCTCCAGTGCTCGGGGTGGCAGAAACAATCTCCTTCCAGCCCCTGGGGGCTGCTCCTCATCCCTTCCTGCAGCTTCCCAGAAGTGGTTCTGGTCGCAGAGTTCCCTTCAGCCTGTAACTTTCCAGTCTGAGATGAGTTCTAACGCTGTTTTCTGTGCTGTTCCATGTCATTATCAGGATGGTTTAGCAGCAGCTGGTGGGTCTGCTCTGCTCACTTTGCAGCTGGGCCTTTAGTAGGGCAGTCTCCTGGTGGAAAAATCAGGCTGCTAATCTCTAATTCCCTCAGTTTTGTCGGGGCTGTGTCTGTCCTCCCTGCTGGAATTCAGCTGCATGGACACAGCAGAAAGCAAGATGGACTGGTGCTTGGATGAGCTGAGTGATGGACTTGGAGCTGAGATTTAGTGGGATATTGGGAAGAAATGTTTCCCTGGGAGGGTGCCCAGAGAAGCTGTGGCTGCCTCATCCCTGGAAGTGTCCAAGGCCAGGTTGGACAGGGCTTGGAGCAACCTGGGCTGGTGGTCCTGGTGTCCCTGCCCATGGCAGGGGGTGGCACTGGATGGGCTTTAAGGTCCCTTCCCACCCAAACCAGTCTGTGGCTCTATGATTCCATGTAGGGCCAAAGTCAGGTGGGACACAGTCTTTCCACTTACACATTCCCAGGCTGAAAATACATTCAGGTCAGATAAACATCGTGATTGTAGCAGTCAAGGAAGAAAAGGGACACCTTCCCCTAGCCCAGGTTGCTCCAAGCCCCTTCCAGCCTGGCCTTGGACACCTCCAGGGTTGGGACAGCCACAGTTTCTCTGGGCAACCT
The DNA here is from genome assembly GCA_013396735.1 of Grallaria varia. Lineage (NCBI taxonomy): Eukaryota > Metazoa > Chordata > Aves > Passeriformes > Formicariidae > Grallaria > Grallaria varia. Next base: position 29,002 of record VWZG01000384.1, on the reverse strand, counting down.
GTGCCAGGGCCTGCCCACCCTCCCAGGGAAGGATTTCTTCCCAATATCCCATCTGAATCTACTCTTTATCAGTTTGAAGCCATTCCCCCTTGTCCTGTCACTACATGCTTATATAAAAAAATTTCTCTCCCTCGTTCTTTCAGGCTCCCTTCAGGGTTAGCAATAAGGCAGTGGGTTTCCCTCTGTCCCAGAGTTGAGGTTTCAGATCACCAGACTCTGTATTTTGTGCATGGCTGCTCCTTTCTGATGCTGGACAAGAAAATAACCATTTTCACAAGACGTTTTAATAGCTGTTAGAGCTAAAGAACATACAAGCTTGTTATCCACATGAGGAGGACATACATGACATGTGTGTTGCTGACAGCACCTCTGAGTGCAGGGTGTGACTGAACAGGCTCTGAAAAAGGCTCGGTTCTAAATATAGAGCCCACACTACGCTCGGTGCTGTTTTGGAAAGTGTGGCTGAGCCATCATTATGTGTGTCCCCTCCTCCCCCTCTGCCGCAGGGTGTCAGAGGATGAAGTCTACGTTGCTGTGTTTCTCTTTCTTGGGTTATTTTTGGTTTAAATCCAGTGGGTTTTTCTGGGGTGGATGTGTCCTGATTTTAAGGTGAGGAGCGGGTTTGCTGCTGCTTGTGCTGCCATGGCACTTAGGAAACTAAATGGGCGGAAGGTGGGGTTTGTTTTTTAATACCTAATCTCAATTTCTGTGTAATCTGAGCAAAAGAACGGGACTTTTTCAACAGGCAGAGGTGCTTTGTAGTTTTTGCAGAGGCAGTCAGGGCAGGTGGTGCTTTGAACATGCTCTCAGCAGCGTTTGATTCTAAAAACTAACTTCTGCAAACTCCTCCAGGGCTGGGGCAGCCCCAGCTTCTCTGGGCACCCTGTGCCAGGGCCTGCCCACCCTCCCAGGGAAGGATTTCTTCCCAATATCCCATCTAACCCTGTCCTCTGTTAGTTTAAAGTCCTATCACTCCATACCCTTTTCCCAAGTCCCTCTCCAACTTTCTTTTGGTGTAACTGGTGCAGGATTAAATCTGGCCTTGCTGTGGCATCTGTCTCCAGAAATACTGCAATTCCCCCCAAACATGAGGTCAGCATTGATCAAAATAGAGCAGGGAAATATTCCAGAGAGAAGGCCTCAAACTCTTGAAGCTCCTTTGAAAAAGTTCTTTGGGAGGGTGGTAGGCAAGAGGATCCATCCCCTGTTTTGGTGGGAATTGGGCCCTGTCTGTACTGGCACTGCAGCGACGTCGCCCGTGCAGCCCAAAGGTCTGGCAGGAATGTGGATAACACATCTTGTTCTAAATTCTTGCAGTTTGAAGCAACCAACTCCTCCCTTCCAAGGTATTTCTGTTAGTTACTCTGAAACGTGTAATAATCCTGGGACTTTTTGTATTTATTTCATTTTTAGGCAAGTGCACTCAGAAGGCAGTTGTGCCTAAAGCAGGGCAGGGGCAGTTTTTTCTTAAGAACTTGATGATTGCTGCTCCTTCCCTTCTCTGCAGCTGGGGCTGCCTCAGGACTAAACCTCACTTCCCACGTGCTGCTGCAGTGGCTGGTTTCGGCTCCAAAACTGGTTAATCTTGGCACCAGACTTTCTGGTTTGATTCTGGAGGAAACATCTGGACGTTGCTGTGACTCCCCTGCCCCACGTGCTCTGGCTGGTTCAGAATTGCTACAGGAGGAGGGGGAGACAGGCAAAGGGAATTATTTTGTGATTAATTTCTTAATTGCCAAACATCCAGATGTGGCAAAGGCTTTGTGCAGCGGCACTGGATTTGTCAGCACTTTCTGCTGGTGCTTTTTGTCTGCTCCATGTCAGGGTTTTCTTCCTTTCTGGGCAGCCTTAATATTTCTCCACCGGAATTGGGATGCTTGGGGTGTATTTTGGCCGTGATATTATGGCTTTAATTCTGGAGAGTGGAGTCATAGATTCATCCATACTATATCATCCTTGTGTTCCTTTCTGCCCTGGAGTGCAGCAGCAAAGATTAAGGGTGTTTTGGTGACAGCTGACATTTTTTTCTTGCTTTCTTTATTAGCAGAAATCAAGTTTGCTGTCGCCTGCTGTCCTTTGCAGCACCTCGTGCAAGGTGCTGGTGGCTCTGTCACTCCTCTCCAAGCAGTGGTTCCTCTTAAACCCCAGCAATGGTAAAACTTGCCACTGAGGTTTAGTTGTGGCCACGTGGTGTTTCAGGCAGATTTTGGGACCGATGGCAGAGGCGTTTTTTAAAGAGGAGGAGGAAGAACTGGTGGGTTTGGTTTTCTCCAAGACTTGGAAACGTGGGTCTGGCAGATGTGCCCAGGTAGAACTGGAGCTGAGAGTGGAATAAAACCTTAATGCTTGCACAGTCAGGACTTCAGTCACTGGGTACTGGAAGTTGTTTGGATGTTGCTCTGCAGGGACACAGCCTTTCTTTCCACACATCTGCAATTCCTTGGTAATTATCAGCAGTGGGGACATGGTGTCACTTGTGCCATCCAGGATGGAGCTTTTGATCCATCCGTCAGTTCTGCTTGGATTTCTGTGGCCTGGTTAATTAAAATCACACTCCAAATAATCCCCCCGTGCCCTCTGTGTTTTCCCAGGAGGCGGAGGGCAGAGTGGAGATGGGCAGCAGACCGTGCAGCCATCGTCAGCCGCTGGAATTGGCTCCAAGCCCACGTCTCGGACCTGGAATACCGAATCCGGCAGCAAACGGACATTTACAAGCAGATTAGAGCCAACAAGGTGAGGACCAGGATGCCTGTGGATACCTGTGGTTCTGCTTTGCCTCCCTGTGACTCTCTCCTGGGGCAGTGGAGAGTGTGGATGTGAAGTCTGATGCTTTTTTCCTCCCCAAAAGCAGCTGTGAGTGATTGTGATGCAGTTTGGCTCGGGCTGAGTGTAATTCCTGTCCCTGGTTCAATACCATAACATGAAAGGAGCACAGTGCTTTGCTTTAGAGTCAAGTCTCTGGTGCTGTACAGAGCTGTTGCTGTTGCATGTGTGATGCTGTTCCTCATCCCTCAAGCCTTTCCCTTTTTTTTTTTTTCCTTTCTTTTCTTTTTTAAAACTAAACCTTCCCATTTTTTCTTTCTTGGGAGTAGCTGAAGATGGGGATAAGGAATGACTTAACTGGGGAAGGGAGGGGACTGGAGGAAGTGAATTCAGATGCTATCGCACAGCACAGGCTTAAAATTGAGTCTGTATCATAAAAAAATGACCATTTTTAGGTGCTGGCTGACCTTTCTCTGTGGAAGGAGTTTTTTTTTTTTTCAGACTTGCTCTCAGATGGTGGGAGAATGGGGGGAGAGCAGAGAAGGGATGAGGAAGGAATTGTTATTGAGGCTTGTTCAGGCATGCACATCTAAATGTCAGGCCTTGGAGGGAGGAATGTCTGGAGTTTGTGGCAAGAAGGCTCATGGTATTGCATCAACTTAGAGATCCTCAGGAATTCAGCGTGGCAAATGCTTTTCCCAGGATGTTTGGTGCTCTGGGGGTGGTGGGAGAGGCTTCCAGAGGGTAGAGAGCACAGGCAGGGGAGGGAGCTGGACTTTGATGCAGCTGTGCAGAAAAGCAGGCTAATTGATTGAGTGAAGGCTCTAAATGAGTAGGTGGAAGAGCAGGGCTTGTGAGCAGAATCCATTACTGAGATTAGGGCAAAAGGCTACTGGGAAGTGGCTCAGTGTCAAATGAATGATTCTTCACAAAGAATCATCTTCCTTCTGTCTTAAAGCTCATGGTGCAAAACGTGGTTTTTAAGTACAAAACACAAAATAGCTGAACTTTTATATGCTGAAAGTTGAATGATGGAAGAAAGGAGAAAACTCACAAAGAGTCGGGGCTTTCACCAGGTGGTGACAACTTGAGAGGCTCATGAAATGGTCTGATAATGGGTACAACCATCCCATGTTTTCATCTGAGGTTGCAGTCTCGGGGTCTGAAGGGAGTCGTGTCACGGGTGAAAAATATAGCTGAGGGTTTGGCAAACAGGGTGTCACTGCTTTGACTTGTTCAAACAAAAACCCATCTGCCATAACACAGTACATGAATTTAAGACAAAACATATCACTTGGGGTGCAGGGGAGTTCAAATCCTGAGAGTTTTGGGTAGTGGCTGTGCTGCCTGAACAAGAGAAAACCAGAACCATGAGCATGACAGAGCCCATCTCTGACAGGACTTGCTGGAGACCCCTCTTGCACTTGGCTGTCACTGAGCTCTTGTAAAACATGTTCTGTTTCCATCAGTGAAGAACTCAGAGTAAGAGTCATAAAAGAGCTTGGGACAAGTATAGGAAACCAGGGAAACAGCCCTATCTGTGTTTCACTAACAGCTTGTTGGAATGGATTCGGCTTCACATTGTACAAGGAAAACAATTAAAGAATTTGGAACCTTGTTTTCTCTATCAACATAACTCAGCTCCAGCTCATTTGGCCATAAGAAGGTTAAGGGTTACTGCTGCAAGAATTCAACGTTCTGCAAGTTCTGAAATTCAGAGAAACCCTATTTCATTCTTTCTTTAGGTTAATAACCTTTATATGTTAGAGTTTTACATCCCAGTGTACCCTTCAGGAAAAACACATTGCTGTGTCAGATCCAAGGAAGGGAAGGACCAGGCAGTCAAAAATAACCTCGTGTTTTGAGGGTGTGCTGCTGCCTGGGTGTTTCAGCAGGAATTGTGTCCTCGGCACACTCAGTCGGAGCCTGGTGAGCTGTGGAGGAAAACAACAAACCAGTGAACATGTGCTCAAGAGTTCCTTAAAAAATACCCCATGTAAAAGCAGCAGGTTGTTGTGCCTTTGGGTTGAAAGAGTGTGTACAGTTCGTTTAAAGGCCTGGGTGTCCATGAAGGTGCTGGGGAGGTTTTGTTTCTTCTCACAAAGGTGGTGTGGTGCTGGTGCCCCTTCACACAGAGCCTTTGCACCTCCCTGCCCATGGGGGTGGCTCTGCTTGGGTCAGAGCAAACAGCATCTCTGCTCCCTTTCTGTGTCTCACTGAGCTTCCCTCTTAGGACCAAGAGGTCATTTAAGATGAAGGGCTCCTGCAGGGATTCTGTGCAGTGGCAGATTTGGTTGAAATACAGTGAAAAAACCCCCCTTAAAGACGGGGTTGTTTTGCACACCCAGGTCCAGGATGTTCCCAGACCATCCCAGGTGGGGAAGGAGTTCCCCACAAGGTTTGGGGATGCTCTGTGAGCCCCCTGTGCCCTGGGGGAGGGCTGAGCTCTGCTGGAGCTGCTGAGTCAAGAGAAACTCGTGATGGGAAGGGTGGGGTGGGAGTTGGGAGGAGCCTCTTGCTGGAAGAATCTGAAGCTCTCACATGAGTTTCCTGTGTCTGCAGTGGTATGTTTGGCTTGGGGCGAGATAAGAGATGCTGCAGTCCCTCGGTGGGGCTGTTCAGGATGCTCAGTCTCTTCCTGATGTATCTTAATGTGTGCCAGTCCTTTCCTTCACCCATTAGTCCCTGGACAGAACCTGCTGATGGTCCCTGAACTCCAAAGTCTATCTCAGTATCTGTCTCTATCTGAGATCCATGTGATTGGCTTCTCATTAATACCACAGTTAGTGATAAAAATGGGACTAAAGAAGCAGCAAAGTCACCCGTAAATATTGTAGGGGAACCTTGCTTTTCTCTTTGTTTTGAAGAATGCTGGTGAAAAGTGTTGTGGAACCTTGAAATAATCAGATGCACTTTCCTTTCCTGAAAGGAAACTTGATGTTGCCCTTCCTATTCCCCTCTTGTTATTCAAAATGTGTGTAAATAACACGGATTTAAAACTCTCAGAAGCAAAGCAGGCAAGGCTGTGTTAAGCTCTGCTTCAGAGTCACCAACAAAGGGATGTGCTTCTAAACAAACACCCACAATATATAGAATTATTCACTGCTCCTTCCTGGGCCATGGAATTGCTCCTTCCATCCTCTTCCTTTAAACCAAAAGCAGAATTCCTCGGTGGCAGTTTCTGTTCCTGATGCCCAGACCCAAGTGCTTTCTGGGGTGTCAGAGGGAAGCACTTTCCTTGGTTCCAATTTTGCATCCAGTCGCAGTTTCCCCCATTTTCAGAGCTGACTGAGCCCTTTGCTGCAGCGTGGCCAAGGAGGTTTCCAGAAGCATTGCTGCAATGTTCCTTTCAGAGAGGATCTTTCAAGAGCAGAGGAAAAGCCCAGCAGTGCTGGAGTTCAGAATTCAGCCTTTCTCATCCTTTCAACATCCTTCTGGGACACCAGGAAACTCCAGAAAACCATCGTGTTGTTTGTTCCAGACTCTGGCTGCTTCCTCACTGCTGGTCAGAGGCCACGGCCGGTTGTATTTAGTTTATGAACTGTTTGAAAATAAAGCATCCCTGAACTATGGGCTACCACGATCCTTCTGGAACACACAGATTGTGTCAAGGCCAAAGAGCAGCATTAGAATCATAAAATCCCAAAGTGTGGTGTGGGTTGGAAGGGACCTTAAAGATCATCCAGTTCCAACCCCCTGTCATGGAACTACGAGTAACTTCCACTGCGCCCCGTGGCACGTGGGATTTGACTGTGTGGATTGTGTGAACATCTTGTAGCTCTGTAGGTGACGTGTCCAGGTTCCCTTCCAGGCTCGCCTTCTTGTGACACACGGTGCAGCCTCCAGAATTGTTTTCAGATGACTGATCTGCCTGTTCTCCATCTGAGCAGCCCTTTCACAGTTCCTTGCTTGACCAAATGCAGGCTCGTTGGGGCTTGTCTTTGTCCTGGACTGTCTTCATGGCCTGTAGGTTCCACCAACGCCCTAATCCCTTGCATATTTTGCCCTTTTTTGTTATAATATAGCTCAGAGTATTCATAATTACAGTGATTTTAGTTCACTTTGTGTTGTTGAGAGGGCAAAGCTGTCCTGCCTGTAGATAAAACTTCACTTAGAGTAACACATAAACAGGACAACGTATGTTAAGCCTGATAAAACATTGTTTTGCCACTGGGCTTTGTCCCACTGGTTTATGGCAGTGCCTTGTTTATCAGGGTTTTTCTTTCCTTATGGAATTTTGTGAATATCACTTCTTTGAGGGGAAGGCGGAAGCCTGCTCAGAGTAACAAGTTTGACTGTAGATTTTTGGCCCCTGCTCAGAATTGTTTGCTTGGCTGTGGTGGCGAGTTCCACTTCAGAGGCTGAAGGAGTCCCTTCCTGCTCTGGGCTCCAGCAGAATGTTCCCTTTGGCTTGGCTGGCGTGTGGCTCCCTGGAGTGCCTCTGCGAAGAGGGGAAGCACTGGGAAGCAGGACACAAGCAGTGGTTCAGCCGTTGTGCCCAAGAGGGAGCTAAACATCTCCTGTTCAGTGGGCTCAAGGCGTGTGATCTGGCCCCAGCCATGCCCTTCCCTCTCCCAGCTCCACTGGGATGTCAGGAATACCCAGGTGGTGGGGGACTGGGTTTGGCTTCACCTCTGAAAGTCACAGTGGTTGGAGTTTGGGGGCACGATGGATGTGTAGTGTCCCTGTGGAGACTGAAGGACTCCCAGTTAATTCCTGTTCCCTTCCCTCTCTTCCAGGGGCTGATAGTTCTTGGCGAAGCGTCACCCCCGGATCCTGCAGTAGATGATTCATCCCGTCCTGTTAGAGCTGAAGTGAAGCTGGAGCCTGGGGCTGACCGGCTGGTAAGTGCCAGCAGTGGGACTGACCTGCTCAGATGCTCCACCTGTGGGAATTTTGGGAAGGGAAGGCTCATCCCTGTGCTGTGGGGGAGAGGGATGCTCAGACTGTGGGACTGGCCTTGTGGAGCAGCTCCTCTCCGTGACTCCACGTGGGAATGGCTCATCTCTTGGGTCTGTAGCTCACCCCTTCCCGTGTTGTTTTGGGGCTAAAAAACAATAGGATTTAAACACCTTTTGGAACAGAGTTCCGGAGGCCACCTTTGTAACATGCATTAGCATTTTGTGAAGCTTTAAAATCCCAACTAATCCTTTCCCTCCAGCAAAAAAATGTCTCAAACTGGGAGCAGCATGATTAGCAAAGGCTGCTAAAGATGTGGCTATTAATATCTGCCTGAGCGCTCCCCCTCGGAAAGGGCACTAATGATTGCAGTGAGATGCACTGGAAACTATGCAGAGTGCCAGGTATTTATTATTTAATGCAGAAATGTAGGGCACAGACTAAAGGCTTATTCAGCCTGCCTGTGATTACTTCTGATCCTGTGGGATGCGCCAATGTATGGAAATGGAGAATTTGGAAGTTGTGGTGTAGTATGAAGGGAAGAGTGGTCCCTGCCTGGCTCAAACTTCTGCTGCCAAGCTGCAGCATTCCTGCTTTTCTCTCCCAAGCTGCAGCATTCCTGCTTTTCTCTCCCAGGCTGCAGCATTCCTGCTTTTCTCTCCCAAGCTACAGCATTCCTGCTTTTCTGTCCTAATGCCACCTCTGGGGAGAACCAGCATCACTGCAGTGGGAGTGCTGGAGGTTCATATTCAATGTAGTTGACACAGATGAAAAACTTTAACTAGAAGTGCCCATAAAATTGTACTTGGAGTTTTTTACTCTGTCCCTGGTAAGACTTTATCAGGGATTTCCTGATGCTGAGTGATAATACGAAATGCAGTGAAGTTTTTTAACACCTGACCACAAAGGGGTTATTACAAGTGATTGGAAAAAAAAACCTCCTTGCTTGACACTGGCTTTCACATGTGTGTTTGGAGTCTAAGTCTTTAATTAGCAGATCAGCTGAGCCCAAAACTGCTGGGGGATTTGGTACAAAGGACAGGGTTTGCTGGAATGGATGGTGGTTGAGATGAAACCAGAGCTGAGGGGCAGCAGAGACCAGGACAGGGGCTGGGCAGAGCTTGTTGTATCGTGGGCATTAGGCAGTGTCTGGGTTTGGACAGTGATGTCCCTCTCTCCTGTGCCACCCTTCTCCTTCTCATGCTTTAGCCCAAAAAGCACTTGGAGAATAATAAACAGGCACAGTGCCAGAGTGCTCTGAGGCACCTCTGAAGCAGCTCGTGCACTGATGGATTGGCTGCTATTTGAGAGCTCATGTGGAATGGCAGGCTGATAATGGAGAAAAAAGAGCAGATTTATCAGTGATAGAATATTTTCTTCCTTGTCTGTTTAAACCTGGGAATATGCAGGTGGAAGGACTGAGTGCCACCTGACTTTGAGCCTACATGGAATCACAGAATCCCAGAATGCTTTGGGTTGGAAGGGACCTCAAAGCCCACCCAGTGCCACCCCCTACCATGGGCAGGGGACCTTCCACTAGCCCAGGTTGCTCCAATACCTGTCCAACCTGGCCTTGGACACTTCCAGGGCTGGGGCAGCCACAGCTTCTCTGGACACCCTCTGCCAGGGCCTGCCCACCCTCGCAGGGAAGGATTTTTCCTGGTACCCACTCCAAATTTTCCCTCCTTCAGCTTAAGACCAAGTAGCATTAATACATAGTAAAGACATTTCCATATGCTTATAAATCATTGCATGTCCTTTTTTATACTCTTAGGCAGTTTACGACAGAAGGTGTAGATTCCTGGTGACTGCAAAGGAAGCTGCTTGCTTCTGTTTTGCTGCTCACAGCCATCTCCCTGCTGCTGTGTTTACTCATTTCCTGCTCTTTCCCTTTCCTCATCCCTTTCACTTGGATCTGACCTCTCCAGACAGACTTGCAGAACTACAGGGCTCGCTCTGGCAGGTCTGGACATACCAGAGACTCAAATCATGGATGCTGAAGGCAGTGAAAAGCAGCATTTCCAGTGTGGTTGCCACTTGGCACCTTCCTGTGACTGCTCCTGCATCCCTGCATCCCATCTTGGAGCCTGCTCCCGAAAAAGCTGGTTTATTTATTCCCTTTCCACGGGGACACACCCATCATTCCACACTCCCTGCGGTGGTGCTGGAGGTGTCAGCCACCAGAACTGCCGCCTCCAGCACCCAGCCCAGAGGGTTTCTGCTTAATTAGGGCTCCTCGTTAGGGCGGGGCATTGAGTCAGAGCCTTGATCTGCTCCGAGCCAGAGATTAGCCCCTTCCTTAGGACACTCACTGGAAGGGTGTCCCTTGGGTCTCTCCTGGAGAGGAGCTTATCATTTTGGCACTCTCTGGGCTGTTGGAATCAGGGGCTTTTTTTCCGCCCCCCAAAGCTGGCAGAGTAAGAGACACATCTGCAACATGGAATTAAGGGAGGAATCCATCCTGCCTCATGCCCAGCTCCCTTTGGATCTCATCCCCTCGTGAGTGCCTCCCTTGGCCAGCATGAACGGCGGATCCGTGTCCTTGGGCATTGGCTTCAGACGTGGGATGTGGCTGATAATCCTGAGGAGCAACTAATCCTATTGCCAGTGGAGGGAAGGGCTTTGCAAATAAGGCCTGGGAATATCTGTTGGGAACTGGAAGCTCAGTAGGTGAATAAATATTTTTGCCTGAAGATGGAAATAACACGAAGCCCTGAAGACGTAACTTGGCTGTTGGTACTGACTCTTTGCTTGGATTGCTCATCTAGCAAGGGGCTGCACCCAAAATAGTTAGTAGTTAGGGGGTTATAGCTATTAATAGGTGAAGGTCTGACCCTGCCTGGTTTTGTTTGGAGTTTTTTGGGAATATGGGCAACATTCCTGGTGTTGGCTCCTGACTCCCTGCCCACACACAGCTGCTTTCCTGCCCTCAGGCCCCTGGTAGCCTGCTGGGTTTATGTGCACCAAGAAATGTGCTACAGCCAAACGTTTGCCACCCCTCCAGGAGTCCTGTGGATCTTCAGGACCTGAACTTCCACACCCAAAGCAGTCAGGAGCATGGATGTGATGCTGTGGTGAGGATCCCAGCCAGCCCTAGGGGATGGCAGGGCCCTGGGAGGAGCTGGCGTGGGAGCTCTGAATGCAGGAGGTGTTGGCTCTTGTGAGCCCTGTTGGGGTACACCCATGTCAGGGTGATAAGCTGAGCCTGGGCTGCTCCTGATAAACACCCATTGGGTTGATGCTGCTTCCCAGCTCCTCCATAACCAGGCCACCCTCTCCTCATGTCCTTAACCCCCCGAGCCAGCTCCTGGAGAGGTTCCTCCTTTAAGACCCTTTCTGGAGAAGAAAATAAATACCCGATTTCAGAAGAGCTTATGAGTCATGAGTGTCCTGAGTCCCCGCCCTGCTGAACCAGGGGTGCCTCTGGCAGGGCTGTCACGTGAAGGCTCAGCCTTGCCAAGGCTCTGGAAAGCAGAGGGAAGTGTTCAGCTCCTGCACTGCCTCCACCTCCCCTGGCTTTGCCTGGTGTGTCTCAGGTGTGACCTGGTCCTGCTCAGGGCAGGTGGCACATGAGCCTGTGGGGCTGATCCCGTCTCTGCTCCCCCGTGGGGGAAACACTGAATTTTAGCAGAAGTGCAGAAACAGCAGGGAAGTTCCTCCAGCAGGCCCAGGCAGAAGTTGTGTGTGCTGGGAGGAATTGCCCTTCCCTGGGTGACTCAGGGCACTGCCACTCTGGAAACTGCCAATCCACAGCCTCCTTCCCTGGGGTTGGGAGGGATTGCAGGGAAGGTTTGATCCGTGCAGACCCCCTGGGTTTGGGATGCAGGCAGGGACAAACGGGGGGCTGGCTGGGCATCTCCCCCGGGGTCAGAACTCTGCTTTTGCCTTTTTTATTGGTGCTTCAAACACAGCACCATTGTGTGTGTGAAGGGCGAACCTCAGCTGGAGACAGGGCAGGGAGGGCAGGAAGTGCTTCAGGAAGGAAGAAATGAAGTTCAGGCCAGGGAGGAGACACCAAAAACAAGAGGGTGATGAGTGCCAGGGGTATGGGCATGCTGGACCAAGCTGGCACCTGCTGGGGTGGGGAACAGGAATGTCACCGGTGGCACACACAAAGCCAACGTGTCCTTGGTGGCTTGAACAGTCCTGCTGCTCCCTGCAGAGCCAGGGAATTTGTGTTTCAGAGCTCAGGATTGTGGAGCACGGTGCCTTTAACTCAGGTTTTATTTACTTTCCTCTGCCAAAAAGGTGTTTCCAGCTTTGTGTTTTATCTGGCGCTTCCAGCATTACAGACTTGCCCTGCTTACAGCCAAACCCCACAGTTAAAGCACTTTTTAAAGTGCTTTTAGGACCGTGTTTGCACAGGCAGGGAGTTAAAAATGCAAATTCAGTTTTGCAAGTCTGTTCTCCTCTCCCTCCCCTCCTGTTTCCCCTGCAAGTGCCTCGACAGGAGCTTTCAGCACAAACCAAACTCAGAAGAGCCTGCAAGATTTGCAGGTGGTGATGAACTTGTTTGCACTGTGGGGACAAAATGCTAAAAATCTCCTTAAAGCCCTCAGCGTTTCATGCTCCTGCTTGCCTGAGGGGAATTAAAGTCCTTTGGATCTTGGAATGAAAGCACTGCCGTGTATCCGTCCTCTGGCTGCTCCCTAAGAACTCCTCCTGTCCCTGGTCTCGTGTTCCTGTGGTGACTCCTGAACCCTGGTTTGAAGTCCTGTATGCAGATCTGTAGCTACAGTGCAGAATCCTCAACCAGAATCCGAGAATAAGAAAGTTGGGGTTGTTTAAGAAGCTTTTTTTATTAATTTGTATTCTTCTCATCCTTCCCTAGAGTGTTTCTGGATCCCAGCCATTAGAAAACTTGGGTACTCCTGCTGCAAATACTCCTGAATCCCATCCCACCAAGCCCTGTGGAGCACCAAGACCCGTCAATGGAGTTATTAACACGTAAGCTGCTGGGATATTAAGGGAAGAGTGTGATTTTTATGATGTTGACAACATCCCATTTGAAACCATCCTGTAACTGGCTTGGTGATGGTATCAGTGGTGCCTTTTTTGACAAGTACGGTGCCTGGAAACATTTTGGAGGAGATGGCCTGCTTGAGGTTTTCTGCTGCATTGTTTTGCTGAAAATGGAATTAAGCTGAGCTGTGTTTACACGAGCAGGCCCTGCAGGCAGCCCTGCACTGAGCATGGGCAAAAACCTGGTTCCTCCTGAGTAGTTCTAATGCACTTGCAAATTGGGTGAGTCAAAGGGACTGGTGCCCCACTTGGAACCACTGACCCACTTTTCTGGAGTTACTGAGCTTCACAATCCCAGCAATTTGGGGAGCAAGGCTTTCTAAAGTCTTCATTTCTCCAGGCTGTTTTTGTTGAGAAGGTCTTGAAGTGGGTAAATGAGAACAAGTGAACGACACTCCACGATGCTACAGGGTTGAACCACTTGAAACCCCTTGAAAACCATTGCACTTGCTCGGTACCTTGAGAGAGGCAGGGAAGGAGAGAGGGGGAAGAGGGAAGGAGGGAGGGATGGATTCGGCACCGGCGGAGTGCGAGGAAGCGCAGGAATCGTGGATCAAGGAGCCCGTGGCTGCAGCTGGAACACTGCAGGCTGTCACAGAGCCCTTTGTGTCCCCATAGCCTTTGAACTGCTCAGCCTTAGACTGCTGGGCTTTCATGTTTTGCATTTTTAGAAATGAAACACTTGCAGAACAGACATGAAAAGGTTCCGTAAATGAGGTGCTGCTGTGCTGGGATGTGGTTGGGGCCAGATGGAGTATTGATGCCAGGGCTGCTGTGTCCTTTGTGTGAGAAAAGAGGTTAATGTTAACATTGCACCTTTCTGCTGAGAGATGTTACAGGTACAGATCTCAAATATTCATCAGAACCAACTTTCCATCAAGGTTAAGTATTTTTTCTATAAAAGTATATGTTCTCTGCCATTTACACTCATGAAAACTTGTTGTTTTAAGATTCCCTGAGCTGTAATTCTGGAGGAAGCTGAATTTTAAGGTTAAAATTGTTCAGCTCTAGAGTGGCTTTTGTTCTGCAACTGGCTTTAAAAAACATTTTTTCGTTCAGAGCTTCCAAAGGTATTTTGTCAAAGGTTCAGTGGTGGGACAGTGGAAGGTGACCAAAGATGAGAATTGGTTTAATAAAAGCCGTGGCCTCGTGAACTGCAAAGCTTTCAACTCAGCTTGGGGTGTTTGCTCAGGTCTGAGCAGTGACCCTGCCTGGCCCCACCGAGTGAGTAACAGGGGTTTCTTCTCCTCTCTCCTGGACAGTCTTCAGCCTGGCCTGGCAGAACACGCTCAGGGAGATGGCCAGGAAGCTGAGGAGCTGCTGCAGAAAAGGCAGCGGCTGAACCTGGTGCCTGCCCCCTCGGACGGGACCTGCGTCGCCGCTCGCACCCGCCCCGTCCTCAGCTGCAAGAAGCGGCGGCTCGTCCGACCCAGCACCATCATGCCCCTTTCCAAAAAGGTGAGTTTGGCCTTTCTTGGTGCTCTTTTTGTTGTAAAGGGGGGGGGGGGAAATACCAGGGAAGGAGAGCAGGGCAGGGATGCTTCGAAGGCTGTTGGAGAAATAAAGGAGAAACTAAAGAGGAGCTTAATTTGTTGGAAGGTTTTTCTTAGCTGACGCTGGGGAGAGAAGATGCTGAACTCTGAGTTTTCTTTTTGAAAACCGACCAGCCTGAGGTGAACTCAAGGCCAAATAGTTGAGTGTGGCTGAACTGGTGTCAGGAAACCTTAACTCTGACACAGGAATTAACACAGCCCCAGGAATTCCCTGCTGCTGCTCCAGGGAAAACCACAGTTGTCTGCCCAGGAATCATCATAGAATCATAGAATTGATTGGGTTGGAAAAGACCTCAGAGATCATCAAGTCCAACCCTTGATCCAACTATGTGGGATGTCCTGCTTGGGTGGCTGTGTTTGCATCCAGAGCTTAAATTTGGAAGTCATGGAATGCCCTGACTGTTCCTGGGTTTCTTACCTGGATTTTGAAGATTTTATTTTTCACTCCTCTCCCTTATGCAGAATTCCTTCAATGGAAATACAGTTTGAGAAAGGGCTGCTCTTCATTCTTCTTAATTTCTTACGAGCACCATAAACTGTCAGTTGGATGGAAAATAGTGAGAAATTGAGGAAATAAGGACTTTTCTCTGTGCATGCAGAGCCGTCGATGGCAAAAATCTACTTTCCTTTGAGTCAAAACATTTCAAGTCAAACTTTCCCACAAGGGTTCGGGGGTTTTCACTCTGGATGTTTTAAAGAGAAGCTCAAAAAGCAACATTTCTGTGAGCAAAATAGATTCTTGCCCAGCTGAGTCAGCTTTAACTAATCACTCATTTGCAGTTTTAACTGGGGGATTTCTGGGAAAGCTCTGCAGTGGTTATTGGCAAGATCTTCAGTGATTTGGAAGTTCATGAACTATTCTGTGGATGATGCTGAATCGTGCCCTCAGTGTTTGGCTGTTAATTCTGTGTTAGATCTTTGTTGTGGCCACCAAATACTTTGGATAATCAAAGATGGTTCAGAGGAGCAGTTCCAAGGCTGGAAGAAGTGCCAGATAACAGGGCATTTCTCTGGTTACTCCAGAGAGAGCTGAGTCATGGCCAAGTCGTGCTCCAGAACTACCATGCCCAGTTGACCACTCTTCAATAAAAAGTTGCTGTGGATTAGTGCAACCAGAAGAGATGGAAGTTTCAACAGAGATGATCCATAACTTGAAATTTTAAAGCTGGGAGATGTCCTGTAGGAAATAAAAGGGGTTTAAAGGTTGAGTGTGTGTAGCCTGTGTTAGTGGCAGTGGCAGGATTACCTCACTGCCTGCACAGCCATCCTGCTTCTAAAGCCCCACGGGTTTACTTTTTATTGGGTTTTTTAATTAATTCTCAGCAGTGCTGATTCACGCTCGTTTTGGGATCCATCACAACCACCACATCCCCTGGGCAGAGCTTTCAGAGGCAGCAGAGTAACTGCTCACTTACCTTTTCCTCCTCCTCACTGGGCACTGAAGCACCTGCCTGTTGCATTTGCCCTCAGTGAGTTACATTTGATTTATTTTAGGTAATTTCTCTTAATTTATAGCCACAAGTGGATTTCCAACTCTTTCCTTGGAGGTGTTTATAGCCCTCCCAGTCTAGTGTTATTTGTTATGGGTGTTCTCTTCCATCATTCAGGTCATTAATGGAAATTACTGGAATCATTCTGCTTCAGAATTCCCAGGCTTCTGCAGGATCCAGCTTGATCCGTTGTCCCATTTCGATGTGGAATCGTGGATTGTTGTCCCTGTGTGGGATTTACAGCCAGTTGTGTGTCTGTTTACAGTGGTTTCATATAAATGAAGTCTACACAAAATCTGTAAATCTGGGAATTGAGAGTCTGTCCTGGATTAAGGAGCAAGGTTGAAAAACACCTTTGTCACTCTGTAGATGTCCCTGGAAGTGTCAGCTCTTGGCATATAATGATGGCTCTGACCCATCTGAACTAAAAAAGGCTTTTCTTTCCCGCTCTCTGACAACTGAATTGTGCTGCCTCATGGTTTTTATAAATGAGGTTTCAACCTAGATAAAATTAAACACTTTTAGTCAAATTTAGCAGCTGTTAAAACTGTCTGTGCTGGTGAGTCGTAGTTTTCAGTTGTGTTTATGCAAAGTGAAATCATCCTCTCATGAGACTGCACTGAATTAACAGATTTTATACAAGGTGTATTAAAAAAGGTGTGTGTGTGTGTGTGTATATATATATATACACACACACATAAGGTATATTAAAAAAAGTGTGTGTATAAGATTTATTAAAAAAGATATGTGTATATATATAAGGTATATTAAAAAAGTTGTATGTACCTTATTATATAATTTTCTGTATACATATTTAAAATACTTTTTTCCCCACAAAGAATATAAAAAAACACCCCAACCAACAACCTCCAGGATGTTTCCCATGAGCTGTCAGAGGGAACGTGTGAAGACAGTCCTTGGGCACTTTGACCTCTGCTCTGCTGACCCTGTTGTGTGTCCCTTCCCAGGTCCACCGTAACAACCTGGCGCGTTGTAGCTGTGACGTGAACCCTTCCTGTGCCCTCTGTGGCACTCGGAGCTCCACCACTCTGGAAATCCAGTATGATGCCCCTTTGCTGGAGCGCCTCTCCCAGCTGGACTCCTGCATTCATCCTGTCCTGTCATTCCCGGATGGTAAGTGCAGCCCCCAAGGGTCAAACTGGACCCTGAGGTGGGTTACAGGGGATGCTTGGAGCTGCTCCTGAGCTGCTCCTCCATCCTACGCTTCCAGGGGTGGTGCTGATCCTGTGGGTGCAACCAAACTTGTCCATCTGCAGGTATTTTTAGGATCAGAGCATCTGATCTGCTCTGGACGTGTGGTTTGGGAATGTGACCTGGAGCCTCACTCGTGGTGGGGGAGCCAAGCAGTGCCTGGGAGTCTGTCCTGGGCTGGGGCCTTTGGTGTTCTAAACCACTTGTGAAATATTTGCCTTCTGCAGAGTTTGTGCATCCAGATGAAATGATTTGTACATTGGTCTGTCACAGGAAATTCTTTTGACCTTGTAAGGAATTGTAAATGGTCTTCCACGGTTCAGAGGGTACAGCAAGAAGGGATGTTCCCGTTAAGGCACTGGTTTCCCTGTGTTACAGCATCAGGGTTAATCATCATTAAGAGGAATAATTAACCAAGCCTTGACTGGGGGTGTTCACAGATTTCATGTGTAGGGACTTTTCCCAAGGGAAAAGTATGTCCCAGAGTCTTTTGCTTCCAAATTAAATACAAACCTGTTCTTTGACCAAAAACTGTGAGCTTGGGTGAGATTGGTGTCCATCTGTCATCTTTTCCCTCTGATCCCAAAATGCAGGACCATGAATGATGGGAACTGATACTTGTATCAGGAGAGTAGGGCAGTGCAGGGATCATAGTGGTTCCTTCCCTCAGTGGGAGTTTGTGGCTGTTAAAGGTGTCAAACACCTCTGCCAGAGAAGCTGTGGCTGCCCCATCCCTGGAGGTGTCCAAGGCCAGGTTGGACAGGGCTTGGAGCACCCTCGGATAGTGGGAGGTGTCCCTGTCCATGAGACATGCGTGGCACTGGGTGGGCTTTAAGGTCCCTTCCAACCCAGACTATTCTGAGATTCTAATCCTGGGGGGAAGGTTTGTGACCCTGCTTGCCATGAGGATGTCAGGTGGTAGGTCTGGGTTAAGTCACTGTGTGTGTTTGGGTTTAAATTGCAGCTTTTCACAAACTTTGTGTGACACTGGGAAATGCAGGGAGTGTCTCGGAGCAATTAATCTGGCATCTTTCACTAACTCTATATTTAATCCAGACTAAAATAGTAAATTGGTGCTATTTTTAAAAACTAGATCCCTCCTCTCCCAAAGACACAGCTCTGATCAGGAGTGCTCAGGGAACTTAATGAACTTCTAAAGCAGGAATTTATTCCCTGATTTCACAGCACTTGTGATCCTCTGTCCATAGCATTAAATGAAATATCCTGGGAAGGGGAGAGAGAACCTGTTAGATGCTAACACAGCATGGCCACAAGGCAAATTATCTCCTTCCATACTCTTCCCATTATTTAGGGTCCCCTGCAGCCAGGTCACAGGGGAAAAAAATCTGTTCTGGCTGCACGAGGCTAAAAAACTTTGGGTTTAAAGGTAATTGCTGCAAAGATTAAAACACATACACAGAAATACCCATTTCCCCTGCAAGATTAATTTTGATTACTCACTGCTGCTTAATGCAGTTCTCGAGGGCTAGTTTTTGGGGATGGGGGTGCTTTTGTATCCCCAGAATAGGCAGGTAACGTGTTGAGGTGGGGAGTTGCCCTGCCTGCTTGCTGGTAGTGGGCAGTGAGGTGTCTCCCTGCCTGGGAGCATTAATCCAGGGTGGAATTCGGGATGCTCCGTGGTGAATTTGGGGCTCACCTGGGAAGCAAAGGAGCTGGGTGGCTGTTGAGGGGCTCAGCCTGGATTCCTGTCGGAGGCTCTTACACGGAGCCTGGCTCGGAGCTGTGAGCATGTGCTGACTTTCACTTTGAGCCTCTCTCCAGTGCCAGCAGCCAGGATCTCCGGAGCACTTTGCCAAGGGCAAAATTGCCAGGAGGCTGCGGGAGGAAAAAGATCATTTATTCATTTATTTCTCTGGCAAGCAAAGCGCAGCCAGCGAGGCTTTTAACCCCTGCACTTGTGCTCTGTCAGCGCTTTGTCCCCTTTTGTCCCCTTCCTTTTCAGGGTTGGTGGTGGTGGGTTTTTTTTTTTCTTTCTGGCTCGTCTGATTTCTCGCTGGGAATTTTCGGATGATGTAATAACCTTGGTGGGAGGATGAGCGCTGGGCTCAGTGTGGTTGCCATCTGCTGGTCCCTGGGAGCCCTGCACTGCTGCCCGAGCAGGAGGAGGAGGAGGAGGAGGAGCACTGCTGGCACTGGCTGCACAGCAGGGCAGTGCCCAACCAGCAAATAACTAATTCTCTTCTAACAACATTCTGTCTTGGTGTTTTCCTCCACGGATGTGTGGGATATGAGTTTTGAGGAGAAAGCAGAAGAGTTGTTTAGTCTGGAGAAGAGGAGGCTCAGAGGTGACCTCATCACTCTCTATAACTACTTGAAGGGAGGTTATAGCCAGGTGGGGGTTGGTCTCTTCTCCCAGGCAGGCAGCAATAGGACCAGGGGGCACGGGCTTCAGCTCTGCCAGGGGAGATTTAAGTTGGATATTAGAAAAAAATTCTTTCCAGAGAGAGTAATCAAGCATTGGAATGGCCTGCCCAGAGAGGTGGTAGCTACACCATCCCTGGAGGTTTTTAAACTGAGATTGGACGTGGCACTGAGTGTCATGATCTGGTAAATGGACTGGAGTTGGACCAAGGGTTGGACTTGATGATCTCTGAGGTCTTTTCCAACCCAATCAATTCTATGGTTCTATGATTAGCAAAGAGCAGAGGCCATTTCCCTGGAATCTGAGCACTCCCGTGGCTGGCAGCATCCCTCCAGGACTGGCCTGGACCCCTTTCTGTTTTCTGGGATGTGTCCCCACCAGCCAGCAGTGGTGGCCTGAGAGCTGCCAGCGCTCTGTGCCAGCTGCTCTTTAGCAAAGGGATGGGGTTAAACCATCCAGGGAATGCAGGTGGCTTGGATTTTTCCAGGGAGTCAAATTGAAGTCCCCACTGACTCCATCCCGTGCTCTGCCAGCTCCCTTCATCCTCTTTGCCTGCCTGGATCTGCTGGGCCTTTCCAGTTGCTGGAATTGGGAGGGAAATATTGGAGAGGCATTCAGATATCAGCCAGCAGGGCTTGACTCTCTGCCACTTGCCCTCTGAGATGGAATTGTGTGTGTCCTGGTCCATGCTGGGGAGGAGAGCAGATGGGTAACATGTCACACCACAGATCCTGGTGTGTATTGACTTTATGGATGTGGTCGGAGAAGATAAATTCAAATCTTAGTAGTTTTCATGTTAACCCTAAAGGTTTTAATGCTTTTCCCAACTAGGGTTTTGGCCCTTGGGCATATAAAAAGGGGATGGGTCTTAGGGGAGACTTAAGCAGTGGTATTTAGGGATCAAGTCTGAAGTGTGAAGACTCATTTGTGAACCTCCTGAGGCTGGTGTAGTTTACTACTCCAGT
The DNA here is from genome assembly GCA_013396735.1 of Grallaria varia. NCBI lineage: Eukaryota > Metazoa > Chordata > Aves > Passeriformes > Formicariidae > Grallaria > Grallaria varia. The sequence continues at coordinate 8,715 of VWZG01000384.1, read as the reverse complement.
TGTTGGCTTTTATTCCCTACCTTAGCCTGTCTGCATAAGAAACACACAGAACAACCCCATGACTGTTCTGTCTGTCACCTGAGGTTTCACTTGGCTGTGTGGGATTTGGGAGAAACAAGGCTTGAGGGATGGGAGCAGGAGTAGAGCCTGCTGGGTGTCACAGCAGCACAGCACACTTGGAGGTGGCAGGATCAGATATGGGGATAGGTACCCTGCATTTCTGTGAACTCTGGAAGCACAGAAATTCAGGCACCAAATGCATCACTTTCCCAGGTAATCACTGTGAATTTACTCTCAGGTGGCTCCATGACCCAGGCAGGGCAGTTGCTCCTGCTCTTGGAGCCTCTCAGTTGTGCTCACTCACACAACTTTCCATGATTAAGGTGCCAGAAAAGGCAGATTAACATCCTACAGTACCTGGTTGGCTTTTGGCTTGACCTCACATTGAGGATTTAAGCTGAATTTCTCTCTCCCAGCCCAGATTTGATGTGCTGAGATACTCAGATTCTTGGAAGTCAGATCTGAGGCATCAGCGCACGAGAGGGGTGAAGACAGCTTGTTTTTCTGACAAAGGCTTCCTTCTCCTGCCGGGATACACTTGGGCTGTAAATCCTGTAGGAAAGTCCTTTTTTCAGAGAGCTGCAGATGAGAAATGTTGGGTCCTGTTGCAGGTCCTTTCTGAACACAGTGAAGGGTGTAAGCAATTCGGGGTCTTACAGTCAGTGCCTGTGTGTTCCCCCAGGGCTGTTCCTACGTGGGGGGACTGGGAGAGGGTGGTGGAACCACGGCTTTTTGTTGCACCATCATTCTGGATTCCATGTCCTTTGTCTCTCCGCAGATGTGCCGACAAGCCTGCACTTCCAGAGCATGTTGAAATCTCAGTGGCAGAACAAACCCTACGAGAAAACTAAACCTCCCAAAAAGCTGTCGCTCAAGCACAGAGCCCCCATGCCCACCAGCCTGGCAGACCCTGCCCGCAAGGACCGCCACAAGCTGGTCAACTCCTTCTTCACCGCAGCCAGTAAGTGTTGTCCCTGCCCGCTTTGGTACCAACAGTCTGGGTGGAGAGAGGAGGAGGAGGATGCCCTTGAAATTGTGCTCTTCTTGGGGACGAGGCAGGCCAGGGCTGTGCAGCTCAGGTTCGTAGGGACCCTTCGGTGCTCAGGGTGAGCGGTGCCAGCGCTGAGCACGCCCCTCCAGCACCCTGGTGGTATGTGGAGCCCCACCTGTCCAGATTCATGGAGCTGGCAAACCCTGCCCGAGCCTCCTGTGCCAGCAGAAAGAGAGGTGAAAACAGGCGTTTCATAGCTCTTTCTCTGTTCCCCTCCTCAGAGCGCTCACAGCAAAAAACCCAAGCAGACAAGGCACACAGGCCGCCTTTAGACGATTTTTCGGCCGTGGCCAAGGCCGAGAGAGCGCCAGAGCGCTCTGCCCAGCCTGCTGCCCATGACAAAAAGAGGTTGCGAGACTGCTCATCTGAGAGGAGTGAAGGTAGGCCCCCAGGGGCAGGTGTCTCGGGGGGAGCTTGGGCTTTGCTGCTCACCCAGCCCCTCGGGGGGCACGCACCGCTTTGGGCCACCGCAGCAACGCCTCCTGTGCTCTAACTGCTTCGTCCCCAGGGCCCACCAGCCTCCAGGGGGCTTCTCTTCCCTGCCAAGAGCTCCTCAGCACTGGCCGTTTCTGGTGCACATGGTCCTTTTCTCTCCACTGCCATCGCCCCCCTGGGTGGGTCTCTCTCTTTTGGCTAACGTCGCTCTCCCTTTTCTCCTGCCCTCCCTGCGCAGTGTTGAAGCATCACACGGACGTCGGCGGCCCGAGCTACTTGTCGGCAGCTGTGACCCCCACCCCTCACAGCCCCATAGCTCGGCAACTGTCCACCTCCTCAGAGGGCTCAGCTCCCACCAGCTCAGCCTCCCAGGGCACCTCCAGCACCGCCGTGAGTATTCACTGCCTTCCCACAGGGGCTTTGGAGCTTGGGTCCATCACAGGGCTCAGCTTTTGAGCAGGACTCAGCCTGGACCCCGCTCTGTGTTTCTCTGACCTGTCGGTCCAGGTGATGGTGGGGTTGCTGATCCTCTTCCCTCTGGCTCTCCTGGCATTCCTGGCTGGATGTTGTCTATGCAGAAGCCAGTGAGCTCCAGTGAAGGGTTCACCATCAGCTCAGTAACTGCCGGGGAATGTTCCCCTTCCCAGCAGTCCCTTGGCTTTGCTCCACATCCATGACTTCCGAAGTTGTGTGGAAGAGCAGAGCTGAGCACCAGCAGTGCAGCTGCTGGAACAACAGGGCTTCCACTGGGACAGCGTTCCCTGGGCCGTAAACGGAGCTGGGGTCACAAGTCCATGGTACAGCAATGTTGGTTTAGATCTTTCATTTATACACAAGCTTCAGCAGTTGCTTAACTCAGAGCATCTTCTGCCTCCCAAAATGCTCAAGGACAGCAGCACTTGGGACCTTTGTGCAGCTGTTGGGGTGAGCAGGACCGTAACTCCCTCCCACCGTGCTCCGGGACAGATGGACAGCAGGGCTCCTCCACCAGACCCTGTCGCCCTCCCAGAGCCTGACCCTCGTGAGCAGAAGCTCTTGACTGTGTTCCTACAGTAAGAGCCCCAGAGATCTGAGGAGCTGGAGAATGTGGTAAATGGCTGATCCGTGAGGATTCGTGTCACTGCACCATCAGCACTGCTCGCACAGGTTTTTGGAGTAGGCAGATGGTGGAAGAGCACCCAATGTTCAAGGTTTCAACAGATCAGTGAGGGGCTTATTTCTGTCTTGGAGCATCTGCTCCAGCTGGAAGCACAGTGGGCTCCTGGTACAGCTGTCAGGACTGGGGATGAGCTCCCATCTGACTGCTCTGCTTCTCCTCTGCCACGGGGTCACCTGGAGGGGGCCCAGGCCCCTGCGGGGACGTGCCTTTTCCCTCTTCCCTCATGGTTCCCCATCTTCTTTATGTTGGGAGTAGGAAGTTGTATTATGTGGGACACTTCGGTCTTGCTGGGTCAGTTTATCAGCCAGATCAGTGTCCTGACCCACCTGGCTGTGCAGCAACTGGTGCCAGTGTGAGGATGGTGGCTGGAGCTTGGCAGCCCTGGCTCACCTTGTTTAAATGCCTGCAGGGACCAAAGCCCTTGTTTGGACCTTCCAAGTCAAGGATTTTGGGATGGGGACGCAAAGCAAGCAGTAGGTAACCTCCATTCTGATGCAAATTGCTCTTGGTTCTGAAGTGTCCGTGGGTCATATGAGGCCATTTGGCCCTTTTTCCATCAATGACTTTCCAACCTGACAAAACCTACAGCCCTTCCTCACGTGGTCCTTGTGCTCTCTCTGCAGCAGCCGAGGAGGAGGAGAGGAGAAAGCTCCTTTGATATCAACAACATTGTCATCCCGATGTCTGTGGCTGCAACAACCCGTGTGGAGAAGCTGCAGTACAAGGAGATCCTCACACCCAGGTACTGCCTGATCCCCCTGGGGCTGTGGGAAAGGTGGGAGAGGGCCTGCTCTGCTGCTTCTTCAGGAATAAGGGAAGGTTTGGAAAACTGCCCACTGATGGAGAATGGCTAAGCTGTTTTGTCCAGGGGTCCTGTGGGCATCAAACCAACGGCCCTGCTCTGGTTTCTCTGCTCACTTGGAAGTCATCCTGCTTGTCCTGCTGCTGAGCTGAAGCTCCTGTAGGTTTCCCAGCTCTGCAGGTGCCTGGGCTGGGTTAACCTTGCAGTGCAGTCCCTTCCCAACTCCTCTCCCTTCCTCCTGGTGCTCCGTGCTCTCCCCAGGCCCATTTCAGAGTGGGGAGGGAGGGAACCTGTTGCCGAGGAAGAGGAAGAACTGCTGCAGCCTCTGCTCTGCTTCCTCTGCCCTTGGCAGGCTCCAGCCTCCAGCGAGGAGGTCTGGTGCTTAAAACTGAGCCTGACCCTCCTGGCAGGGTGGGATTGTCCCCAAAGGCAGTGTCAGTGGTGGAGGTGTGCAGCTGGTGCTGGCTGTGCCCTCACTGGTGCCCGTGGGTGTCGTTGCAGCTGGCGTGAGGTGGATGTCAGCGCCCTGAAGGTGAACCCTGAGGAAGACAATGATGAGGTAAGAAGGGTTTGGTTTCCCAGTTCACGTGGGATGGGGTTGGTGGTGGCTGAACAGTGTCCACAGAGGGAACAAACACAGAGACCTCAGCAGGGGACCTGCTGGTGTTGGTTCCTTCACAGGAAAGGTGTGAGAAGTTGGGTTACCTGGCTGAGTACAGCTGCTCCAAGGTCTGGGTGCTGTCAGGAGACCTCTCTGGGTACCAGTCTCTTTGTGGAATAGTCTCATGAAGAAATCATGACCAGCCACTATAGTTACTGTTTTAGTTGAACTGATGATGGTCTTTCTTTAAATCTCTGCATGAGTGCTTCCATTTTGGGATAAGTGGCTTTCCTTTGTTTTTTAGTTCTTAATCTCTTCCTGAGCAGTGCAGACTCAGTTTAACAAGGTGCTCTTATACTCACTTTTAGCATCATTCTCCCTCCAGGCACTGATGATTTCATCAGTGACAGGACATGAGGGAACACCATGAATCTGTGCCAGGGCAGGGTTAGGTTGGATGTCAGGAAAAAGTTCTTCCCCCAGAGGGTGAAGAACAGGGTCCCCAGGGCAACAGGCAAGGCCCCAAGGCTGCCAAAGCTCCAGGAGTGTTTGGACAACGCTCTGAAGGGCAGGATGGGATTGTTGGGGTGTCTGGACTGGATGGTCCTTGGGGGTCCCTTCCAACTCAGCATATTCTGTGATTCAGTGACATACACTTAAATCCTCGCTGTAGCTGTTGCTGGCAAACCCACATGCAGGTGGCTGTTGAGTGGAAGAAAGCTCTGACCAAGCCCTATGTCCTTCCCTTTCCAGATGGAGGACTTGTCCGATTCGGCCTTCGCGGCTCGGCACGGGAAGTGCGAGGAGATGGAGCGGGCGCGGTGGCTCTGGAGCACCAGCGTCCCCCCGCAGCGCCGGGGCAGCAGGTGTGGCACTGCCCACGGGGCCCTCCTGCCCAGCACGCCCTCCCCAGCACTGGGATGCCTCTGGGGGGCTTTGTTGGATCAGCTGATCCATAGAAAGGGTTTAAAGCTCGTGCTGCTGTTGGAAAGTTTGGCACCATCTGGCTTGAGGAGCCCGTGTGGGAGCAGGGCACGGTCTGCTTGGGTGGGGGTGAAGGTCCACCCCAGTTTGGTGGCACCTGCTGTTTGCATTCTGCTTTCTTAAGCACCTCCACTGCTCCAGAGGTGTGGGAGCTGATGTGCCAGCTTGGGAGTTCAGAGGAACGCACATGGGAGCAGTGGCTGTGCTCCTTCCACCCCCTTTGCACACACCTTACGTTCCTCTGGTCACTGCACGCTCAGTTCCCTCTGTGAGTGGGTTCCCAATTGTTGATCTCCTCAGAAACCTGCACAAGAAGAGATTTGCTCTTCTCCATCCCATTTCCAGTGGTTGGGGTTGTTGGAGCCACTTTGGAGTGGGGCAGAAAGGCTGCGGGTGTACAGCTGTGTGTAAGTGCCCCTGGCTCAGCCCCGTGCTGGTTTCGCTCTGTCCTTTGGGGTTTTCTCTGCAGCTGCACTTCCCAGTGCTGCTGAAATGTGGGATTTTTGGTGTTTCTTTGCCAGCTCCTTCAGCCCATTTCCTATGTCTGATGTTGTTTCACCATGGTGTTGTTTCTCTGGAGACCCTTTCTGTGAGGAAGGATGTTGGTAGGAGGTGCCATGTTGAGGTCACTGAGGTGAATTCAGGCTTCATCTCATAGCTTTAGGAATGCTGGTGGGAAGGGACACCCAGAGGTCTCTGGTCCACCAGAAGACCAGGTTGGCTGTGGCATGAACACCTCCTACAGTCTTCCAACTCACAGAGCTGTGACCAGTATTCCCAGGGCAGCTTCCCAGCAGGGAGAAACTGGGATGAGAGCAAGCCTGGGATGTGGTTTGCTGTGTTTTTGCCAAGAGTGTGGCTGAGTTCAGCTTGGTGCCACCTCATTCTGAGCTCCCCCTTGGTGGGATCCTTGCTCAAGTCCCTCAGTTCCCATCCTGGAATTCTTGGTTGTTGTCTGCAGCTGATTTAGTCATTCTTTAGAAATCTTTGGAGCCCCTCATGGCCTGGCAGTGTCTGGTTGCTGTGGTTGAGCCTGTACCTTGCTCCTTGATGAGCCTCTTGTGCTTGTGGACGTCACAGACTGGTTTGGGTTTTTCCTGGAGCAGCTTTTAAGCTGCATCTTGGTCAGCAGGAATACTTGGTCTGGCTTGGTGCAGGTGCAGCTGTTTAATTAATCGAATTTGGTCTGTGTTTGTATGTTCTGATAGACATTTTGGCCAAGGCAGGCTTTGGAGTCCTTGCTGTCCTCAATGGCCACTTGCTGTTGCAGTTCATCTGGGAGAGTTGCATGTGGATTTGGGATCTCAGGTTTCTGCGTTTGCAGCCTGTGGGTTTTTATCTGGAAATCTGTGCTGGGGCCCAGACTTTGCTAATCCTTGGTTAAAATCTGAAGTCACTGTGCCCCTCCTGTTGAATTGCTGCATTTCCAGCATTGCTGGTTCCCTACTCCCAGTCCCTGAGCTGCTGCCAGGGGGCACGTGGTGTGTGGAGATGGGAAATACTTGGGAAAACCCATTCATAGGGAGCCTGTTATGGCAGTGTTTGTGCAGCACTGGGAACGTGGGAGGCGTGTGGGACACGGAGCCTCAGGAGAGCAGCATCAGAGGTGCAAAACTGCCCCATGGCTCTCGGCTGTGTGTGCTGCATCCCTGTGCTGTTCCCAGCGGGACGGGAGGGATCCTGGGGGGACAGTGGTGTGGCACTGGGGGGACTCTGGGGGGGCACAGCTCACCCCTGCTCCTCTTGCAGGTCCTACAGATCCACGGATGGCCGGACCACCCCCCAGCTGGGCACCCCCTCGACGCCCCAGCCGGCCTCCCCCGAGGTGGGCGGCTGCCACGGGCCCGCGGAGCCGCCGCACGGCCACTCTCCACGCAGCCCCATCAGCCCCGAGGTGCTGTGTGCCCCCCTGACCCCGCTGGGCCGCGACCCCCTGCGCCTGCTGGCCAGCGAGGACACGCGCTGCTCCACGCCCGACGCCGCCCTCGATGAGCAGGTGGGTTCTGGCTCAGGCAGCACCGCCCCGGAGCCCACCCTCTGCTCCCGCGTGGCCGTGGGGAGCCAGCTTGGAAAACCTTCCCAGTGGGAACTGGGCCGGGGCTGGGGGATACTGGAGGCTCTTTGCAGCAGTCGGCTCTGTTTGGAGCCGCCGTGTCCTCCCCCACCACCACCTGCAGCATCCCACGCGCTGTCTCCGGGACTCAACACGGGGGAGCTGCTGCTCCGGCGGCTGCAGGAGCTTTCCCGGAGGATTCCCGGTGACTGTGTTGTCTCCCCGCCAGGCCGTGCAGCCCTGGGAGCGACGCACCTTCCCGCTGTGCTACGACCCCCGGACAGAGTGCGAGGACCAAGCCGACCCCCAGGACCGGTTGTCGCGCTGCACCCGCCGCACGTCGGGCAGCAAATCCTCCCGGGAATGTGATGGCACTTCGGCTTCGCCCAGCCTGGCCAGCCTCAAGAGCCGAGCCCCGCTGGCACCCCCTTCCTCCTCTTGCTCCTCCTCCTCCTCTTCTTCTTCCTCCTCCTCCTCCTCCTCCTCCTCCTCCTCCTGCTCCGCAGTGCTGCGGCCAGCGCACAGATAGAGACCCACGGGGAGACATGAGCAAACCAACACACAGAACTAACTCTTGGCATTAAAGCTTCCAAAATCTGCGTTTGATATTCAAACATCCTGCCGGGAATTTTCACAGTTTTTAGTGAATTTAAGGAGTTTAGAAACTGTTTTTTGTTTTCTTTTATTTTTTTTTTGTTTCCTTTTTTTNAGCTTCCCCCCCCCCCCCTCCTCTCCCTGAAAGGTTTTAGTGGAGTGAAATTAGTGGTGAAAAGTGATGTCTTGGGATTGCAACCTTCACTGTCTGGCTGTCCTCACCTGCAGAGTGCCCACCTGCACTTCCACCCTCCTGCCTTACCCTGCCCCGGGTTGTAGTTCCAGGAATCCCCAGGGAGGTTCTGCCCCTCTCTGGGCCTTCCTCCCCCTTCCTTCTCCCCAGGTTTGGAGCAGCCTTTGCTGGGCTGGGCTGGGGAGAAAGAAGGGACCTTCCAGCTCTGCATGGAAAAAGTGGGCCTTGGGAAGCAGCGTGTGTCCACCTGGTGTGTTTGGAGGGCAGGGAGGGGACAAGCCCCCGATGCTTTGAGCAGGAGCAGAATTCCCAGGGTGCTCTGATGCCCTTTGGGGACGAGGCTGATCCAGCTGGAACCGCAGGGCTGGAGCTGTGCTGGGGTGGGGAGGTCAGGATGAGGCAGGGCCAGGGTGGGAGAGGAGAGAGGGGAGGCAGGAGGCAGCTTGGGGGGCTCGGGGTGTCACCACAGCTTCGCTCCACTCCCGCCCGGCCCAGCCCAGGGGTGGGTTCCGTTCCATTTCCCAGGTGCCCGACGTGCCCCCTCAGACAGGTATTTGAGGTGGAACCCGAGTTGGCTGCTGTTCCCTCCCAGCCCAGCCCAGCCCGTTCTGCACCCGCAGTGACTCCCAGATCCTGCACACCCTTCCCATCTGTAACGCTTCCCCAGCCTCACGGTGTGTGGCTCCTGGTCCCTGTCCTGTTGCTATAGCATCGTGCCTGTCTTATGTATAATCACATCACCAAAAAAAAGAAAAACCTAGAAAAAAAACAGAAAAAAAAAAA
>VWZG01000383.1:84488-103419 GCA_013396735.1 Grallaria varia | reverse complement strand
CCTACTCCCTCCGCCTGCGCCTGCGCCTGCGCCGCTGCCTCCTCCCGCCCCGGCCGCTGCCGGCGCCGCTCGCGCTTCCCTGTCCCGGCGCGTCCCGCGCTTCCTGGCCGCGGTGCGGGCTCGGCTGGACACCCGCCGCGGCCCGAGAGGCCTTGGAATAGGCGCGTTCTCCTCTCGCCGCGGCGAGCTGAGGGACGGCGAGGTGTGTCCGAGATCAGGGCGAGCGGAGCCGTGCGAGGAAGCGCGGCCCGGGGCGGGCTGTGGAACAAAGTCCCTGCGGCAGGAGGCGAAGGCAGAGGCGGGTCGGGCAGGGCCTCGCGTGTGTCTGCAGGGCCCTCCCGGGGGGAGGGAGGAGGCGGCTCCGGTAACCCGGTCACAGCGGCTTCCCCTGCCGCCGCCCTGCCAGCCTGCGCCGGGGCAATCTGCGCTTGCAGCGCACTTAAGGGCTCTTCTGTCCGCTTGCAACATTTTTTTGCAGTGATCCGGGCAATAAATCACCTTGTTTTTTAAGTTCTTTTGAGAAACTTCGCACTGATAGGTTTGCATAATCTCAGGAGTACACTCGTGTGAGACGTCAGGGGAGAGGTAGAGCTGAAACATGGGATGGGAAAAAAAGTCGGCAAGTGGGATTCCACAGAAACTCCGTGCACTGGTTTTGCTCGTACAAAAGCTAAGCCTGTAGGTTCTGGTGCTATCTCCAGCACATAAAGGGTAGCGTGGTCTTTCCCCAAAACTGTTAGGACTTTATGATAGCTTAAGCTTTTTTTTATTCAATATTCTGAAGTAAGAATCATCCTCACAAGCATTTTGTGAACATCCTCTGAAGAAATGCTTATACTGGAGAGCGAAACCTCTCATATTCTAGCACCAGTGTAGTTAATGAAGATACCGCTCCTAATTCAGACTAACGTGAGTATTCCCGAGTGCTTAGTTGAGACCATGTATGTCTGAATATGAGAGAACAAGGGAAAAAATACAGAACTTCTGCCCCATACAAAATATTTATTTTATTAAATGCCAGAGATTATGGGAAAGAAATGCTGAATGAGTTCTGTTAAAATACTACCCTTGAAAAATGCCTCAGTTCATTACAGCTTCACTCACCTACCCTTGAAAAGTCACCTTGTTCTTTGGTGGTAATAAATGTAGGCCAAGTTGAAACGAGTTCATTACTCAAAGTATTAAGGTTGAGGGAACAAATTTGACCTTCCTTGCAAAACCCCCACAGTGCTTCATGCAGTGAAAATGAATTCTCAGAAGATGGAAGGCAGGGAGAAAAATTGGAATAGAGCCATGGAAATGGAGTTAGCAGCAATTTGCCATTCTAGTTTCTGCAGCCTTGCTGTGGTGCTGGCTAAGAAAAGAGGTCAGGATTGTCTGGATGATTAGAGTGAGCGAGGCTATTTGCACCTGCCATTGAAGTGCTAGTGAGGATCAAAGAACCAGACTGCTGTCAAAGTAAAAGGCCTAAATGGAAACCTTATTTTTTTTAACTGAACTTGTCAGGGTAACATAAGCAATGGATTAAAATGAAAAATCTAGCAGGTGAACTGTGATAATACTTCCTCTGTGAAGGGACATGATTCTGCATTTCATCTGTAAAATTGAAAAGGAAGCCCGCAGAACCTTCCTGAATAGTCTTGCTCTTGCTAGGAGTAAAGAACACCCTTTTTCTACTTGCTTTCTGGAGAGTCTGAAGCAAGCACAGGTGATATGTAGAAATGGCCTTAGAATGTCAGCTTAAAGGATAGCAGCATTCTCACTTGAGTGGGATTAACAACAATGTGCCAGCCTTCTTCCTAAAGTAATCAATGTCAAAAAATGGATTGAAAAGATTAAGCTTTGGGTTATCCAGAAATAAGGAAAAAGTCTTTTAAACCAAAAAAGAGAGTGTGACAAGAAGATGGGAGGTTGGGTGGGTTGGTTGGTTGATTTGTTTGTTCCTTTGTTTTCTGTATTACTTATCAATTCAAGCCATGGCCAAAGAAGAAAAACGCTCTGTCTGCCTTTCTGTGGCTTTATAGTTTAAACTTTAATTGTCCTACAACATTTGAGCTCCACGTATTTTCCAAACACCATGGTTCTTTGAGATTGTTGGTAGAGCAGTGGGTGGCAGAGGAGTCAGAGAGTATCTGGCCTGGCAGCAAAGGATTTGCTCTATATTTGAAAAACCGTTTTCCTCTTTCACTGCTAAGGTAATACTGTAAGTGGAGATGGACACAGCCTGTGTCCTTTGGGGTTACTAGAATGGGTTGATGAAAAATGCTAATGGGTTCATATCTTTGATAGGTATGCTTTGAGTCCTGGATTAAAAAGAGAATTTTCTTCTCACTCTCAGACACCTTCTTATCTCATCCTCTTGTCCCTGTTCTCTATACAAAATGCATTCCCCATGCCTCTTTAAAATGTCAAGCATGCAGAACAACAAACACAAGTCAGAGACTGCAGAGGATGTTTTCTGTGCTGCTGGTATTTCTGGAGCCAATATTTAGTGCTGAAGTGGTCCTTAGTGTGAGGCTGTCCACACTACTCCAGTTGTTGGACATTTCCTCTTACAAATGCCAATATAAGAATTCAGGGTTTGTTTTTTTTTAATTTGACTCCAGTCTTTTCTTATTTTTTGAATCTGGAAGGAGAAAATGCACTCCCGTGTGAGCTGAATGATGTTGATTTGAGAAAAATTCGTCTGGGATTGTGTTGTGCCTGAGGTTGTGGTGGGGCAGTGAGGTTGTGTGGTACTTGTTTGTTGATTTAATTAGATATGTGCCTTTTCTTCCCTCTGAAGTGCCTGGCTTTTGTTTCTCTACTGTTCATCATTGGAATTGTCATCATATTCTGTGAAGAGACCAAGGCACAGTTTGAATTCTTTACTGCTAACTTCACCTCTGTTGGCAATTTTGAGGTCTTCTACAATGACCACGAACCCTATTACCAGCAGGCTGCCTACTTTTTTCAGCTGGAGCTAATCTGTGTCCTCTGGATTACTTTTGAGTTCTCTGTACAATTTTGTTTCTGTCCAGACAAGAAGTTTTTCTTCCAAAATCCCCTGAATGTGATTGACTTCCTCTTCCCTCCAGTATGTATTGAACTTTTTGTGGCTGGGCAAATTCATAGAAGGCCAAGCCTGGGGCTTTGGTTGGGTTTTGTTCACGCTGTTTATCTCCTCAAGCTCCTGAAGATATGTAAGCTGATAGGAACGCCACTGATCCTCAGGGTTCTATGCTGCACCCTCAGGTCTATCCTTGGAGAGATTTCCATCCTGATGATGATTTTGGCCTTTGAGACCCTCTTCTTTGGCTCTGTCTTCTTCCATGGGGAGTTGCTGGGTAGCCATCCCTCCTACACAGGGGAGCTGCACCTCACTGACATTTGTGTTTTCTTGTGGTGGGCTTTAATCACACTCACTAAAGTGGGCTATGGAGATACTGTCCCTCTCACCACAGCTGGTCAAGTGACAGCAGCCTTAGCTTGGGTGTTCAGCATGTTAACCATTATCATGCCAATACCCATTTTCCTGGTGAAATTTAAAAGCTATTAAGATGTTGCTGTCTTCAAACAGAAGCTGAAAAGAAGAAAGAAACAGTAACACATCGGATCCTCTCTTTCCATTTGCCTTTAGCAATAACCCTTCAGCATGGTTTATTCCCTTGGGTGCGAAGGGAATGGAAATAGTTCTTACTGCATTTTCTTGCCTTAGCATACTTCAAACAATTGGTGAGCTTGCAGTACTTGATACACAACCAATCAGAACTGTTGAATCCTGCGTGTCTTTCCCATATTGTACTTCATCCGATGCTTTTTTATGTGCCACAGTTTCTCTCTCCCCTGGCTATTTGGATTACATTATTTGGGCTGTATTACAGTCTGAATGTTCCCCCCATAACCCAGTTCTATGATCTGGGCTCACAGTGTGTTGCCTTAGCTGGCGTACAACTCATGATGCTGCCTCTGCCCTCCATTGCCTGACAGACCATAATGTCATTTTGCATGCTGGTAAAGAAGATCTGTGCTCTTGAGAACAATGAGGAAGCAGGGGTTCTGATTGGTTGTTTTTAACAGTGTTCTGTTTCCTTGTTTTATCTAAACAAGCCACCACACCTGATTTGCCAAAATCCCATGCACATGTGAAGAAGGCAGGCAGCTGAACTGAATACCTGTGGGCCTGAGAGCCCACACTGTTGGATAGCCTGCTTTGAGGGCTCACAAAATGGCTGTGGCATCTAGGTAGTGGCAAGGGAGCCCTCCAACAGCAAATTCCTTTTGTATCTGCTGAAGTCAATGGCAACCTCTCCTTGACCTCTGTGAGACCAAAATTTCATCAGACAATTCCAGTGGATCAACACATTTCTACAGTTCTTGACTTTTATGTAATGAAGTCACTGAGCTATTAGCCAAAATATCTATGTTTTTGCTGTTCAAAAAGAAGTACATAATCTAAAGTACTCCATATAATTCTAATGGAATTGACTTTCTTAAGGCATAGATGTAAGCTAGGAATATTTATCTTTTAACTGGATAGTCTTGTTACATATGTTTAATTTTGAAATAATAAAAAAGTTTTTACAGTATAAAAAACACCCATTGTTTACAGTGCAGAATGATGTGTTAAGATTATTTTGTTTACTAAGTATAAAAATCTGTATACAATAACTTTTATGTACTTAAATTTCATCAAGGTTGTATTTTAATTGCTGTTTTGATTAAGTTTTGTCTGTCACTGATTTTTGGGTTCAGGATATCATTTTAAGGCTGCTATTGAAACATGAGGTAACTTCCCTCTGTTCCAATGCAATTGCAATGAATATATTTTTGTCTAAAGTGAAAGAAAAAAACTGCAAACATTTCAGGCACAAAGCACATGAGAAGCTGGAGAGACGAGGTCAGTTGGTAATGTGCTGTTATTTTGAATTAGAATAAAAAGTCAAAAGCTGGATATCTCTTAGGAATCAGATTGTCAGGATGCAGTGGGGGCCAGCAGTTCCTGAAACATCAGTCAGCAAGCCAGGATTCAAGCACAAGACCACAATGGCTAGAGCAGGGCCCTCATCAGGCAGGCACCAGGTACACAGTGCCAGGTGAGGTGTGCTGAGCAGGGCAGTCCAGGAGATGGCAACCAGACTTGGCCAAGATTCCTCATCATGAAGCAAATTTGTGCTGATGAGGAGTGAATCTGCAGACCCAAATCAGGACCACATCCAGTGACAGTTACCAGGGTCACCCAGTCCAGTCATCACCAGTCAGGAGTAGAGTTAAATGATCTCTTCAATAATACCACGAGTCATTTTGATTGAGTAAAACAACTTGCTTGAAATAAAGACAAAACAAGAGTAAATACCTGCATGTTTAACATGCAAGTACAGTAATGTATTGATACAGATGTAATGTTCAAAATAAGAAAGATGTAATGAGGCATTTTTAGTTTATTGAAATTCTTCTATCTTTATTGGTCAGAAAATTAAAAGATCCACTTTTCACAGAACCATGGAATATCTCAAGCTAGAACGGACCCATAAGGATCATTAAGTCAAATTTTCTGCTCTTTGCAGGACTACCATATGACCCTAAACCATATGACAAAGAGCACTTTTGACTTCTTTCATGAAAGTATCAGTGAAAAGAACACATTCTGGCAAACCAGCTTAGGGTTTCCCAGCAAAAAAATTACTTTGTGCATGCTGACCAGTGCTGCCAATTTGAGCTTACCTCTTAAGCATGGAATAAATACAGATCCCCTACCTTTTTCATGTTGCCAGTGCTCCCCACTGTGGAAACATGAGGAGTTGCTTGTCCCTGGGAAACACAAACACAGAGCTTCATACAGCACAGAAGTGATGGGGAAATGGGGCCTGCGCTTGGCAATACGGCAAGCAGGTGAGATCCTTACTTTCTCTAGACCACACTTCTCTCGTGGAGCCTCTCAGGTGCAGGTTTCCCAAGCAAGAGGAGCACTACGAGGCATTTTGCTTTAGTGAGCGATAAGGGGAAAGTATTGCTACCTGCTGCTGTTGCCCACTGTGAGAGTAGTTTGTGGGACAGTTCCCTGCTTACTCCATTGCAGCCCAACAAGGGAAGGGACTGAGGCTTATCCACACTTATGACCTGTCCCTGTGGCCCTGCTGGGGAGCTGCTAATTACAGAATCATAAAATCACAGAATATGCCGAGTTGGAAGGGACCCACAGGGATCATCAACTCCAACTCCTGGCCCTGTACAGGACACCCCAACAATCCCACCCTGTCCCTGAGAGCCTTGTCCAAATGCTCCTTGAGCTCTGTCAGCCTTGAGGCCATGACATGAGTAAGTTCAGTGCCCAACCACTCTCTGGAGAAGAACCATTTCCTGATAACCCAACCTAAACCTCCCCTGACACAGCTCCAGCTCTTTCCTCTAGTC
The DNA here is from genome assembly GCA_013396735.1 of Grallaria varia. Taxonomy (NCBI): domain Eukaryota; kingdom Metazoa; phylum Chordata; class Aves; order Passeriformes; family Formicariidae; genus Grallaria; species Grallaria varia. The sequence continues at coordinate 97,026 of VWZG01000383.1, read as the reverse complement.
CTGTCACTGGTCACAAGAGTGGCGAGATGCTGCTCTGCTACCCTTTGGGAGGATGTTGAGGACACCAGTGGGTTCTGACCTCAGTTTTCTCCAAGCTGAACAGACCAAGTGCCCTCAGCTGGTCCGGCTTTCCCTTCAGACCCTTCACGATCCTGGTGGCCCTTCTGTAGCCTCTGATCTGCTTTCAAGCTCTTTTGCAGTGCTTGGGTGGGAGTAGGGAATCAGGTCGCAGGCCACAGCTGATCTAGGAGTAGATGAGAGCAATATCATGGAGATGGATTGTAATGGACCCCTAGACATGATTTTTAGCTGTGTGGTTTCCTTAACCAGCCATGCCAGGCATTTTGTGCTTAGAAGTCATTGTCTTCCTAGATTGCTACATTCACCCTCAATGCGTTTTTTCTTACCCTCTTCCAAAACTCTGTCATCTTTCCTTTAAAAATTATATTATTTGATACAAATTGTCTTACAGCGGGTTAAGGAGCAAGCTGTTTTTGATGCCCAGCATGATAATAAAATTGGGGTCATAAGGTCTCTGCTAGACCCCTACACACCTTGGCACTTCCATGTGAACTTTGTTTCCTAACTAGGTTACCAGAGAAGTCAGTTTTGTTCCTTCCCATGCCAGCCAAGCACTTCCAGACTAGCATTGTCTGCTCATCAGGAGCAGTAGAGAGGAAGATAAGCCTTCTGCAGCAAGACAAAATGATCCATCCTGGTTGTCAGCTTTCTTGCTCAAATGAGATTTTTGAGGCATAACTGCACAAAGTGAGGTGCTTTGTTGGTGCTGCAAGTGGGAGCCTCGCTAAGGTACCCAGCTGTGCTGTGTTCCAGACCCTTTTTTTGCACTGATTTGCAGAAATTAACCTATGCAATTTGATCTGCTGGCACAGTTGCAGAGCTTGTGAGCTGCACAGGATTTAAACTGAGGTAGAGGACTGCTCACACTGGCCATTCATCACTGTTGAATAATATTACCTACTACTTGCTTCCCAGCTGGTGACACTAAGAAAGCAGTTAGAAGTTCAGTACTCCTGTCCCTCTCTTCTGAGTCTGTTCTCTTAATATTGTCTACACTCAATGGGATGAATTTCCAGTTATTTTAGCCATGTTAACTCCAAAGCATCCCCAAATATTCCAAAGCATGTGCTTGCTGCCATGCTTCTTGGGATTGTGACAACTCTGTGCTCCCTGTGCTTTGAACAAGGTGCAGTTATTTGACCCTTTGTCAAAGGCTGGAAAAAAAGAAGACATAAGTCCCTTGCAAGAAATCTTCTCTTGATCAAATGCTTCATTATGGGAAGGGCCAAACCTGATCCACAGCTTCTCTTTTCCCCTACAAAGGCTATTAAGGAGATGGACACTGTTTGCAGAAGGGGTAATATGTCAGACTTCCTGTACCCATGAAATGGATGAGAGGGCCACTGAAAAAGCTCAGGACACTTTCAGAGAAATAATCCATCTTCTTATGTATCCTGAATACCACCAGCACCATAACTGGTGAAACCTTGTTGTGCCAGTGTGGGCAGTGACTTTCCTGGGCCCTCAAGGTATGGAAAATTTAGAGTCTGGTGCAGCACACACACAGAGACTTCCAGCCTGCATCTGCACAGCCTATCTGAACAGCCTGTCTGTGGGCAGAGTGACTCAGCAGCAAAGGGAAATTCAGTTTTTGGATGGTGAAGCCCCAGGCTCTGACTCACAGAAGGCAAATGCATTTGCCATATGCAGGAAAGTTCCCAAATCTGGACTGGAGGACTCAGGACTCAAGAACAGACACCCTCAAGAGATACACTGGCTCTCTTTTCACTGGTCATGCTTTTAATATTTTGCTCATTGAAGTGTGAATAGTGCCCTTTCCAGATATTTCTTCCTTTATGTCTTTCTGTGCAATTGTAGCACTGCTCTTCTGGATACATTTAGATTTGATGTCACTGTGCTTGTCCAAAAAGGTTTTCATTCTGATCCCACAAAGTTTACAAAGGAGTGCTGGAAAAACCTTGGTGACTGAATGATGGGAGAGCGTGTGTGTGTGTATGGGAGGATCTGTCTACTTGCTGTGGCCAGGCAGCTTGTAACTACTCTGTTGCTACTACATGTTGAACAAACCTGTTTGCAGCCTGAAGATAGTGCCTGGAAAAACAGCTGCTTGTGGTGAGGCTAAATCTGTCCTACAGTCTGTCCAGAAGGATTGTGGGAGAGACAGTATTGGAAGTTTTACTGAAATTCAAAAAATCACATCAACTGGCTTCCCTGGATCAGCCAGGTGGGTTACCTTGTCATAGAAGGAAATCAGGTTGCATCAGCAGGACTTTCTTCTCATGAAATCATGCTGACTGTGACTAATGACTGCGTTGTCCTCCAGGTACTTTTCAATACCTTCCAGAATAATCTTTTTCATGATTTTACTGGGCAGTGAAGTGAGACTGACAGGCCTGTAGTTTCCAGGGTGCTCCTTCTTGCCCTTCTTGAAAACTCGACAACATGCTTCAGCTTCCAGTCTGCTGGGACCTCCCTGGATTCCCAAGACTGCTCAAAAATCATGAAGAGAGGCTTTGCAATGACATCAGAAGTTCTTTGAGGATTCTGTAATTAATCCCATCAGGCTCCAGAGATTTGCAGGGATCCAGCTGGAACAACAGATCCCACGCAATGTCGGGGTCAACTGGGAGTTGATCATCCCCACAGTCATGGTCCTCCACCCAGAGCACTGAGACCTCCTTGGTCACTCAACCCTGTTGAAGACAGAAGCAAAGAAAGTGTTAAACACCTCTGCCTTGTCTGTGTCCCTGTCTGGGAGGTGACCATCCTCATCCTGTAATAGGCCAGTGTTATTTCTACACTCCCTTTTGCCATTAATATATTTGAAAAAAACTCTTAGCAGGATGAGACAAGAAAGGAGCAGGGAGATGCAGCAGAAAAGGGCAGAAAAAGTTGTAGCAGCTAAGCTTCATTGCCTCCATCAGCTGGGACAAGTGTGTCCTCATTCTATGCTTTAGGTTCTATCAGTTGAGGCTGAGACTGTTGACAACTTAAGTCTCAGTGAGGATGAACAAACACATCCTTTATTATACAATCATTTTTCAGCTTCAAAGAAGTATAATTTGGACTGAGAACAATTCATGCTGAGGTCAAGATGGTGAATCCTCTCACTGGACAGGGGATGGCATATGGATGTGCCTCTTATATACCGGACTCGTGTATTCCTCACTCATGATGCAATGTCCTTCCTATTTGCAAATATCTCCCTGTGGGAGCTTACCAGGGCCTGTTTCTGGGAAGCGCAAAGTTATGGCCTACCTGAGTTTCAGGGAAAGGACACTGGTATGGCTTCAGGGGGTGCCCTTTTCACTATTTTGTAGTTGTATTCAGAGGAGCTCATGGCCAACACCGATACATAGCATACACAGAAAATAAGGATTTTTAAAGCAGAAAACCCACTCCTTGCAAATGTATCACAGCTGCTGAAGGTGTCAGAAAAGACTTTTCTCCTAAAGGATAGCAAAATATAAGACACATACCAGGTTCTTTAGACGGTTGCAAGACATGCAAAAAATCCTGTGTCATGGAAAACTAGGGAACAGTAGAGCCCAAGGAAGAGAGGCAGAGCTTCTGTGTGTCTCTATCACTTCCTTGCAGCAGGGTAAGTTCACATAGTCTAGCAAGAGAGGTTTGTACACCCTGCTGCTTCAGTCATTGTTTCTGTATGTTATGCAACATGGACCTCTTTACCTATAAAAAGTCCAATTCTTTCCAAAACAGAGAGAACTTCTGTGGTTCCAGTGATATCCTAGATCAGGTTAAGCATATACTGTGCTAATGAAAAAATCTTTAAAATGATGTGCCTTTTCAGTTTCATCGGATACCTTTGGCTTGTGATAGAGTGTAGAAAGTAGACCCCAGTTTATCCCAAGGTGTACTTCTTGTACACATTTTCATTTATGGAAAACATCTTTAATATTTGCAGTCTTTTTCATCTCAGACTTCCTTCCACATTGCTGTAAATGACCTGTCTCTTCACACATCCTCCTTAAGCTCCAGCAATCCTGATTATCTGCTGTAGAGTTTGCCTCTGCCAGCTACTCCTTAGTGTGCCCCAACTTAGAGCTGCTTGTGTGCCCTCTGCTAACCCAGTGCCATAGCAACGAGATGGAAGGATATAGTCATGCTGTACCCTTAAAGGAAGCATGGACTTCCTGAAGCTAATTAGTCTGTTTAACCTCACTGGAATCCCTTATCTTCTGGATACCTCCTTACATCTTCCTCCTTCTTCCCTATGTATTAGCAAGTTGGAAAGGACACAATATCTAACATGCATACTGTGTATCCCTGGTCCAAGCAGCGCCTGAAGCCCAGTCCAACCCCAGCACCTTCACTCACCTCTAACTGAAAACTGATGTTTGCCACAGATTGTGGTACAGGCTCTGGGTAAAGATCACTTGTATCCTTCCTTTGATCCAAACCCTGAAAGCGTGGTCCTCTCCTCCTTGGAGTCCATCAGCCCATGCCATATATTTTCAGATGTGCCTGTGTGGCAGGAAAGTTCAGAAGCAAAACTTTGCCAGGGAGATCTTTTCTGTGACTCATCTGTGCTAGGGAGGGGAAAGTTTCTTTTCCATGTCTCAGCTGGGAGCGGTTCATCCTCCAGTTCCTCAGCAGGCCAGTTTCTGACGTGCCTGGGCTGCTGCACTGACACAGTATGTGAGGAGCCAGGGAAGGAGGATTGTTCTCTCTACCAGTGATTTGAGTAGAATCATCTTTTTTAAAAATATGCCTTTCTGTCTCCCCCACTTTCCTTTTTCCTCCTTCAGTGTTGTCACCTTGTAGAATTTTACTCAGAGGAAACAGATATATCAAGGAAATCAATGGCAGGGGCGAGGTGGGGGGCGTGGGCAGAGAGGAAGAGGAGGAAAATCACATCACAGCCCAGTCTGCCAGTGTAAACACTTGATGATTTCCTGTTATTGTAGCCTAAAATGTACCATGACATCATTTGTGGGCCTCCCAGAATCACCCAGAAGGAGGAAAAGCCAGTATTCCTGACCCGCCCCCAATGTGAATCCACAGGATTCAGACCCTATAAGGCAGTGAAGGTCTGCAAACAGCAAATAGTGTTTCGAAAGCTTTCTTGTTCTTGGCAATGTGGAAATTTCACAAACAGGAAAAACTGCTTTTACTTTTCCTAAAGGGGAACCGTTTATGCCTCATGAAATATTGATGTCTTGCACCATGACTACTTTAGAGGCAGAGAGGAAATACATGAAATATTCTTAGTTGAGGACAGAGTTGAGGAAGCCCCTCACCCGAATCACATCAGTTCATCATTACCAGACATCTACTTTTTATAATACACACTTTCATTCCAAATCACTTTACAAATAAGGCAGTTAAGTCAAAAGCTGTGGATTATATAAAACAGTTCAATATGAAACTAATCTGATAATCTTGAAAGGTGAAGCTAGCACTCAGTAGAGCAGAATTGCCAGTGAAATGTTATTCCTCCTTTTCTGAGCATTAAATCAATTCCCGGAAAGTGAAAAGCCAAGCTTTTCAGAGCCTGGATACACGAACTGTCCTGGAATTTTACCCAACAAGTCAGATTTGTTACAGTTAATCCTGAATCACTGCACTCAGTCTCCACCACTGTAAGGAAGAACTGAATCGGGTTCACAGAGATGGGCTCTCATAACTTATCTGAGAAGAATAATAACTGGGCTGATTTCACAGTATACCCTTTAGCTACAATCTCTTTGGGCAAACTTTCAGATAGATCACAGTGGGATATCTGCAAAATTTGGGTTTTTTCCTAAACAAGGTAACAAACTTCAGAAATACAGCACTGTACATGTAATCATTTGGACTCACACCCTCCCTTACACACCTTCCAACTGCCTGGCAAACACCAGTAATTAGACTATAATTTTTGTTATTGAAACATGAGAAATCAGTGTTTTCATGTTAAAGGTAAGGAAAATGAGACACTGAGATTAAATGAACCACTACTTTACAGAATAGAATGTATTGTCTTAATCTGGGTTTAAACCAATCCTATGCCAAATACTAACAGAAAATTAGATTTGTTTTACCATAAAGTAGACTTGAAAAGTCTGAAGAAACACAGCCTGTAGAAGAACACAAAAAAGTATAATAAATAAAGCACATTTGAGACTGACATTAAAAAGAAACAGAATGTCTGGCAGTTTACTGAATAAAAAATAACAATAGTATATGTTTTGCTGGTTTTACTCTCACTTTGACTACTGGAATACAAAAGTGGACTGTTTCCTGTGAGCTATTTTTGAATAGGAGAACCAAGCCATTCAATTCTTCACCATGCTAAGCTCTTCTCAAAGATGACTATCACTCATTGCTTCATTCCCAGTGGTGTGGGGTGCCACACTAGGAACTGAAGAGAACTTGAATTTATGCACAGCTATGCCAGGACCCTGCATCCAGTGAAGTCAAGGGCCAGGTTCTAATTATTCTTGTAATTTTAACTCAGGGGATTTTCTTTTCTTAAGAATGAAGAAATAGAAATGGGTTGAGAGAAAAAAATTGTAAGAGAAAAAGAATTATGGCTGTATTTTAAAAGGGTAAGTTTGTGTTCCTTATGAAGATAGAAGAATTATCCTGAAACAGAACAGGCCTAATTAGGACTGCATGTCTGCCACTCTGTGTCTGTTGCTGAAGACAGCAGCTTCTGTGACCAAGAAAAGCCAACACAGTATGTATCTATGTATCTATATATCTACCTATTGATCTGTGATCCACCAAACAATCAATCCATCTGTCTATCTGCCCACCTATATGTTCCTCTTTCGTCATAACCCACTCACTCTGCTGGTACAGATATCCTAAATGCCTTAATTCTCTGCATTTTTTGATCAGACATGCCCTGTGTTTAGTAAAAACTGGACCAGGTGGTGTGTGCTGTGTGGTGCATCATCGTGTTCTGCCACAGGGAAAAGAAAACCTGGGTGCAGAGTGTGTGTAGAGTTAGGCTTTCCCAGGGGTGCACTCTCTCACAGTCACACAACCCTGACTGCAGATCACATGAAGTTGTGTTAACAGTGTGGAAGGGAATTCCCTTTACTTGTGACTGTATCAGCTGTGTGGGAGAGGTAGCATCAACATTCCCAGAGCAGACTCTTGCTCTAGGCAGCTCCAGCACAATGAAGTTTTGGGTTTGAGTCTTCTTCATGTTCTAGCCCAGAAACAGATGCAATATTTACGTAGACAACATTGTCATGGGTCAGGGTTTGCTGTTCACCAGGAAAAAAACTGCCATCTGAGCAAGAGCCAAGAGTAATGTCTTCAGTATAAAATGTTCCTGCATTGGAATAAAAATGGCTCGCAACTGTCTGTATATTTTTAAGGCTTCCTAAAATAGATCTAGGTCTCAGACAAAATGAATGGAGCCAAGGTTTAAATGGAAAGAACTGGTAAAAGATCATTTGTCTGAAACAGTTAGTGCTGAGATCATCTTCCACATTATATGCCACTACCTGGAAACGTGGGCCAGTTTTCCCTCTTTATGACAATTTTGTCAGCCCTCTCTAAGCTAGCCAATCTTATATTACTGAGGCCACTCAGAGACACAGCAGGAGCCAAGGGCTCAGCAGGAAGACCCCAGGCCATTTGAGCACAGACTGAGAAGGTATAAGCGCCCAGGGAGTCCTTTGTTCAGGGCCCCTCCTTGGGGTCACCACATAGAGCTATTACTCTGTTGTTACATGATGATAAAATTACTTAAAGGAACCAGAGGTCTGAGGCTCTACTGTGGGAAACCTGAGTTCAAGCTTGTAAGGAAAACTTGTCTGACTGTCTGAGAGTGGGGCATATAGGGAATCAAGTGGAACCACTGCCAAGTCACTGGAGCTGTGAAGAGGCTTTGGTTCCATCAGTTAAAGTCTCTCGTGGTGGGAGTGTGACTGTCAGAGTGGCTTCTGAATGGTCAGATAGCAAAGTTTACTTAACATGCCTTTGGGGTAAAATGCAGTGAGTAATGTACTAATTTACCTCTAGTTCCCTGTTTCCAATATGTTTTTAGCTGAACCTGACTACTGTAAATGCTTAATGGCCTCTGAGAAATACATGTGAGTAAACGCTTCCTTTTGGATACACATCACACAATCAAAACTATTGGAATAAATACCAGTGGAGTTAATTTTCAAATTAGAAGCATTTTTCTAAAACTGTAACCCTATCTTGATTCCTCCCATCACCCATAGGAATAATTTTTCTTCACTAGTTTGAGAAGGAATAGACCAGCAGGACTTACCCGACCTCCTTGCTCTAAGGAGAAGATGTTAGTGTCAGTCTCCAAAGCTCACGTTATTCCAATTCTGCATACGTTTAAGAGCATTTCTGTGCTAGTACCTTTCACCCAAAGTGGCAGAACATATTCCCATTAATTGTCTTGTCTTTTCTAGTAATGTTATCTGTTATTTGGGTTGTAAGTATTTGGAGTGAGGTCCCAGAATATCTATTAGATTTCCCTTTGTTCCCCACATTGCTGCAAGCAGTACGAGGTGGAGAAAGCAAGCAACACATGAGCATTTGCTGGCACATGGTATATAGAAAGAATAACTGAAGAAGAGACAATTCTAGCAGATGGCTCGTTCTTATATTTTTTTCATAAGGTCATTGCATACATTGCACACCTTTTGTGTGGTTTGGAGCGCTCTTCTTTAATTTCCCCCTGCACAAACACAGCATATTCCCAGACACACAGGGAGAGATGAGTGGTGTGGGATGTATAGTGAGTCATTGTTCCTAGTCCTGCTTTCTCCTGTGTACCTCCATTACCAGTGGAGGGAATGAGGAACTAGGAACCAGAAGATCTGGCAGACTCAAATCCCTGGGATTTCCAGGCAGTTCCAGCTGTTTTGGCCATGGTGAATGGACAAGCCAGGAACTGGGATGCTACAGTGTAATGAGATCCATTCTGTGAGGTGGAAAGGGGATCAGATGAATGGAGTCCCACATCCAGTGGCCCATCAGTTTCTGCCCTGTCCTTGCAGTTGTACAGGAATGGAAATATTTCCAGCCTTTTGAAATCCTGCGTTCCTGGATGTGGTATGTACTCCACTTCCTTTACCTCTCTCATCCTTCCAGCTTGAGAATCAGTGCAAAAGACTACTCCGATGTTCAAGGCATAAAGGTGTTAAAAGAGGAAAGGGTGAATGGAAAGAGTGATTTTGTTTGTTTGGATAAGAAGATGCTTTTTACCCCCATATACAATCAAACACTAAAATGTGAACTGTGAACCTGTAGGCATTAATGTCTGAGCAGGAGGAAAGCAGTAAGAGCAGGAGAAAGATGTTTAGCTACTATTCAAATAGGACTGGTTAATTTTAAATAGACTCAATCCAAGACTATTGTGTGGTGAAGGTGTAGTTCTCATCCTATGGTAATAATTTAATTTTGTGCCTCCCTTTATTTATGTGAATTAAACTGAATTTCCGTCCTCTGAAGTACACCTCTATTATGAATTTGGTCTCTATTCTCTTCCAAAGCTATAGAAAAGGGGAGGTCAAGTTAGCCAGCATTAGTCAAAAAAACGATATGCTGATGAAAGAGCCCCTTGTTTAAGTGCTCATGCTAAATAATTCTAGTATGTCAGACCAAATAATTTACCTGCTTTTTCTGCTTAAAAGAAGGTACTACAGAAGGTTGGATGTAAAAGAAACCAAGACCAAAAAATCCCCAGTGAAATACCAGACCTCCTCCCAGGAGGATGCTTAATGTGATCCTGGCCTAATCTAATTCTGAAATACTTTCAGATTATTTGGGATCTGAGCAGCGTGAAAATAACAGCATTTCTCCACCCTTCTGCAAGGAGGATCATTAGTCAGCTGATACTTTTACCCCTTGGAATCTCATTCTGAAGTCATTAGAAGAGATAACCATAACCTCTACCTCTGGCTGTCAAGGAATCCAGTGATGTGATTGCTCTCACACATGGCCAGTCATGGAGGGCTCAGCAAAGAGCTGCTGGATGACAGCACCCCTCCTCAGCAGCTGGCAAAGGAGAAGTCTGGGAGAGGTGAGGTCTTGGTGCAGCACTTCGCAGCAGGAATTCCTCATGGTACTGTGGCTGGAGCACCATGTATTTCATGTTTCAGATGTCTTGTCGTCCACCTCAACAGGGAAGGAGAAGGGGAAGGGGAAAGGAAGAAACAGGAGAAGAAGAGAAGCATAGAGACTCACGTGGCTGTCACAGGGAACCTTTGTCTTTCAAAGTGGCATGAACGGTGTTTTGTTCGCTATTGCTATGAATATTAAGGAAGAAGGACAAGACAAGTGGTGGGGGTGAGCAAGAAGTGTCATGCTGTAGAATTTGCTTTGCTTTGCCTCACGCCTTCAGGCTGTTTGAGACTGTTTGCCACAGGGTTTATGACATTCTGCACACATGGCCAATGCCTGCCACACTCTGAGTGGGAATACAGTTGCTTTGGATCTGATGGTTTCACTGGCACGAGGCTTCATTTACATCATTGCTCCTGTCATTAGTACTATGAAGAAAACATTAGGTCCCTAGATACTAAACTGAGGCACCTTAAATTTGGCAAGGAAATAGCTAGACTTTTATCATCTAAAGTGTTATCATCTTTGTGAAAAAGAATAATGAACTTCTTCAAACAGTTACCTCAGTCTTATGAAGGAACATTGGAATAGAAGTCCCAATAAAGGCAGAATCAGGCTCTCCCCACCATATATGTTGTTAGCATGGAAGAAGTCTCCACAGAGTCACTTGATTTCAGTGAGAAAGTTCACACATAACATTCCTGGATCCAAACCTGGCAAAAAATCACACGCATGTGACTTTATTATTCCAGATATCTTCCTTCATGGAGCAGTCTTGTTGGACCCAGTGTGAGAAAGTCTCAAAATAAAAATGAGTCAAAATTGGAAGAAAACTTTGTAAAACAGGCTCCTAAGCACCCTGTGACTTTCTGTGCAGAAAAGTTATTCTGGTTTACATCAATCCAATTATACTGATTTTTTTTCCTATGTAGGCATAGCATAGAGATTCGAGTTGAAGCAAAACCTGTATATTCAGCTGAAGCAAAAAAAGCCCATTTTCATCACCTGCCAGGTGGGCACAGGAATAGTTTTATTACTCTCTATAGTATTACTCCTGATATAATTCAGGGTGAAGCAAGGCCTTGCCTCTTACAAACATTAGTTTTCTTTTTTATAGGCTGAAAACTATTCTTGATTTTCTCTTTCTCGTCATGCTGCATGGTGAGAAAATATAACATTGAAGAGTAAATAAACACCTTTTATAAGCTTAAAAATTATTTGTATTATATTATATATATATTTACAATGGCATTATTCCTCAGGGAAAAAAGATAAACCTCTTTTCTGCAGAGCCTGAGGATTTAATTATGGGTATTTACGAGGCACTTTGAGATCTTTTGAATGAACTGCAATTTTTAAAGATGTACAAAGTGTTATTATGAATCTAATGTCAATTCCCAACATACCTCAGTTTAATATTAAAATCCCAGCAGAATACTGAGTTGCTTAGTAGAGCTTGGCTTGCTTTCTTCCTATTTCATATCTCAATTTATTTCTGAAATTAATGCAATCTTCATTTATTCAGGATGCTGAGAGGAAAAAAAGTAGGTATGAAGCACAGCTAGTCTGCACAGGCTTTCTGTCAATGAAGAAGGCTCAAAGATTAAAAATGTTTAGCAGATTTGACAAGAGGACACAAAGTTAAGAAAAAAATAATAAAATATGTTTCTATTTTCCTCTAAAATTAAGACATATAATTTATTGAGAAGATTTCATTTCCTACTTCTGGGCACAAGTTGCTAACTTTAAAAAGAATTTTTTTTTCCTGAGGGAAAACGGGAGTTGATTCACTGTTTGACAGTTATGTTCAAAGTCCCAAATGAGATGAGATGGCATCTTTAAATCTCCGTGAAAATACCGGACCTTCATTTCCCTGTAACAGTGGTTGCAAAAGGCAGATGGCAGGGGAAACTGGCTGGCGGCCTGCCGCTGGTCCGCCGACTATTTTCATCCATGAATTTGATTCCTCCTCTCTGTTCTGTGCTTATGGTGATGGCCTTGGAGAAGCCTTGAAGACCAGAGGTGGCTTGCTTGCCAAGCCTCAGGGAGCCACAGTCCCTTGGGCGTTTGAAGCACCTGGAGCTGGGAGCGCTTTTTTCAGTCAAAGGGACAGCCGTGAAAGGCTCGTACAGAACAGGCGCTGCCCGGCTGCCCCAAAGGCTGAGGAGCTCTGGCTTAGCAGCGCCCGAGCTGCGCCCGCAGCAGGCACGGAAGGGTCGGTCACGGGTCAGCGCCGGAGTCTTACTCCGAACAGCGCCATCGCTAATAAAATAGCACTGTTTTCTTAAATAGTGCTTTTATCAAGGACCAGAAGTCCCAGTGACACTGATCCGCACATACACCTCAGCGGCCGGGGCTCTCTCGACACGGGTTCAGAGGCGCTGGAAGCCCCCGGCGTTTCCCGCAGTGGGCTCGGCCGCAGCCCCCGCCGCTGGCGGGCAGCGGGGCC